>PJEM01002203.1:0-246283 GCA_004023845.1 Helogale parvula
GAGGAAGTTTCAATAAGAAAGTCTGCCCATTTACTGAAACCGCAATTACCAAGTGGCATGAATAATAGGAGAACTAACTCCAGTCTCTGATCCATTTAGGTCAGGCAGTCAAGTGCACACATTTTCAAGTAGGGGAAGCAGGGTCCCAAAAGCCACACAGCACTTCTGGCTGGATGGGCCCCAACATATGGGGGCACCCTTGACAGAAGAATCACACCTAGAATCTTCTCTAGTCCCTAGGGTTCTAGAAGCCTGCTTGAATTTTGCCTCAACATGACTGATAGTGGGAATAGTTGCTGGCTTCCCCACAACATCTCATAACAGGCAGTATAAAACCGTAGATTCTAGCATCTTTGCATTTTTCCATCATATTGTGGTTTGCATTGTGATCAGCAACATTACGGAATCTGGAGAAAGAGCTGGTCATGTTGGAAAGATGATGAATTTGGTCTGGAAATCTTGAACATGAAGATCTCTTGTCATTCTGCCTATTCTTTCAGCAAGGTCTCACCCGGCATGTGATTCCATCTTCCATGTCTGCCTCTCTGTTGGCTGCACATCTAAATCATCAGGGGAAGGGCCTGTTATATCCCATAATATGGGGGGGGACAGTACTAGACAAGGACATTTTCTAATGCTTCTGGATGGTTCTGATGCACAGTCATGGTTGAGAAACACTCTGTCCATAATGATGATCCCCACGGTTCTTTCTCTGGCCCACATTTCTCTACTGAGTTTCAGAACCTATCTAAAACTGCTTGGGTGCCTTCAGCTGGATAAAAATAATGAAACTGAATACTGTTATTGGATAACATGTATATATCAGGCCCTGCCTTATGAACTTTTATATATTAGCTTACTGAGCACTTGCAGTCATTCTGTGCGACAAGCACTATTATGATGGCCCATTTTATGGAAAGTTTGCTTTCTTTGACCACTACTCTTTGCTCTCCATCCTTTCCAGGTGATCCGATGGTGTAACTAAACTCAGCACATTTAGATCTCATCAATTTTTTCTCTCATTATCTACTATATTTCCTCTTCCTCTCATACCCTTTCTCCTGATAAAGGACAGCAAAATCTACAGTGATGATCAGACCAGAATGGTAGCAGATGTAACTGATCTTCCATTTTCTCACTGATTTCATAAACAGTTTGACTTCTTATTTATCCTGTATCTGCAGTATCTCCTAGAATGCTTTCTTCTTCCTTCTCTACAGTTACTTCTATAATATGGACTGTCATTGTTATCCTGTTCCCTCTGAGTCACTGCAGTGTCTTTCAATTCCCTTCAATTCAATCTATACATTGTTGTTGAAGAATTCTTTCCCAAATCCCAGTTGGTCTTGTTAGTTCACTCTTAATAATGTTCAGCTGTTTTTCACAGCCTTCCTGATAAAATCCAAACTCTTCTACTTTGTTCAAACTCTGCCGGGGGGTGGGGGGGTGATCTGCTGTTCCAGTCATTTACCATACCTCTTCCACCACCCTCTCCCCTCACCCCTGTCCTCATATACACTGCCTTTCAAGTTAATTTACTTGAAATTTTGGCCATTATTGTCCTGCATCTTTGGTAACTTGGCACATCCTCCTGTCCTCCTCACCCATTCCTTTGTAACCTGAGCACTTTAAGACACTGCATTTTCTTCCATAGAAGGCAGGTGTACCGTCCGTGGACACTGCCAGGATTGGGCACATACTCACGAGAAAATCCAGTATGCTACACTGAGCTCCTCTATTTGATTATAAGCTTTTTGAAGACAGGTACACTTCTGAGATCTTATGTCTACAAAGTAGGTCAGGAATATAGCACACGATAAATACTGGGCTGAAAGAGCACATTTGTATTAGGAATCTACTGTATACCAAAAATTTTGATAGGGACTATAGGAATGTAAGAATAGATAATAGAAGAACTTGCTTTCAGAGAGAGCACACTCTAAATGAACAGGTCTGTGAAAGAAGTATAGATACCCAGTGAAGTTACTGAGCCCCGGTTGGTCTAATGATGATCTAAATAAGTCCTGATGGTCAAGAATATTTAATTAAAAGTAAGCATGTAATTTAAAATTCTCTCTACAGAGGTATTTGACTGAAATTCACTTTTGGGTTTAGTCAAATCTTATGGAGTTTATTAGCTTTGAATTATATTTTATAAAACAGACAATGCTGACTTAATTACAACTTGTTCCATTATTCTCAAGCCCTTGTATGTGGTGAAAAATAAATTGTCTAGCTTCTTTTTTCTGTAATGCAAGGAGCCACCAGCCATGTGGTGGCAGTGACGGGAATCGCAGTGTGGACATGTAAGAGGGGCTTGTGGCTGCTGGGATGGCGGCAGAAATAGCAGAGTGGTGTGACCTTACCTGTCAGTCACTAGGCCACTCTGCGAGGCACACTCAGTAAGGAACCGAAGAAGCTTAATTTGAACTTAAAGTTTATTTGATAGAGAAAAAACACATATGAGGTGTCCGCTTTAGCTAACTTTGTTTATTTAGCAAAAGTGTTGTCTACAAGAAATGTAAAATACACAAAAGTCACATGATCTGACTTTTGTATAAATCTAATAAGCTGGAGAGGAATGATATCATAGCATTTTTAGTTAATATTTTAGAATTATTTTTGCCTATTTTATATCTGAAAGCGCAATTATATTCCACTAATCTGTTTCCCTCAGTATATTATGAATCAAATTACTTAAATGATGGTCTTGGTTAAACTTTACAAAATGATCTTCGCTCCTGTAGTGGCCTAAAGAAATAGAAAATAACTGTTTAAGAATCAGAAAAAAACGTCCCAAATTGGAACATTGTCCCTAAGATTCATTTGATCTTGGGTATACGTCAGCATGAGGAACACATGTTAAGACACATGTTGCTTTTATACAGATGTCCTTGTGTGGAGGTCTTTCACTGACCTAACACACCTGATGTTTACTTAGCTATTTTGAGATTTATTTTGGTGATGTGTTTCAGACCGCCATCTTCTTTGCTCTAATAATCTCTCTACTAGTACTTCCCCCGTGCCATTCCCACCTGATTTTTATGTCTGCTGGCAGTGAGAAGCTAACGTGACTAACCAGCACATGTAAACCACAAAGCTATAAACCACAGTTGAAGTAAGTCTTTGAATAAAGACTAGACTCTATGATAAAAACAAATTCCCCAAATTCACTTAAAGCCACATGGCCAGGTTTTGGCTAGGAACATTTTATATATTGCTACAGACTTCTTTGTGAATTATTAATACATGTATTCTGCATTTCCAAGCGTTTCTTTTTTTAGGACCAAATTTCTGTTCTTTGTAAGTCTTTTCAGAAACTTTGACTACATTTCATTTCTAGTGCTGTTATGTCCTGAGCCACTTCTAAATAATCTCATCTTTGAATATCACCTTGATCTTGTTGAAGTTAAATTTAAGACAGAAGTATATCTTCTAGGAACTAATTTCTGACAGATACTTGGATAGAGGGGAAACCATTTCTCCTGTGCCTAATAGAAGGATGGAGACAGTGCAGGGGTAATTTGCATACGGCCTGTGATTTTTATAGCGCTTCACTATATATCCAAAAATTCAGATAAGGTAAGTTGACTATCCTGAAAATTCCCCAAGAAATATAGCATGCGTCAGTTGTGTTTGATTGAAGTCAGCTTAAGAAATATTCTGACCGTGACATTATGATGAAGCAAGTGCACTTTCCTGCCAGGCAGCCTGGCTTTCAATCAGCCTGTACTTCTTACTGGCTATGCGATCTTAGGCAAGTTACCTGAGTATCAGTTTCTTAATCTGTAAAATGGGTACTGTTCCATTTTATCGATTTTATAAACATCTGTTTTACAGGCTTATTCATTTTTAAAATGTTTATTTATTTTTGAGAGACAGAGACAGAGTGTGAACAGGGAGGGACAGAGAGAGAGGCAGACTCAGAATCTGAAGCAGGCTCCAGGCTCAGAGCTGTCAGCCCAGGGTCCGACGCAGGGCTCAAACTCACGAGCTGTGAGATCATGACCTGAGCCCAAGTCATCTGTCCAACTGACTGAGCCACCCAGACACCCCTATAGGCTTATTCTGATGATTAAATAAGTTACTACAGTTGGACTTGGAAAAACACAGGTTTGAATTGCGGGGTTTACTTATACATGAAGTTTTTAAAAATACAGTACAGTTCTGTAAATGTATTTTTTCTTGCTTATGATTTTTTAATAACATTTTCTTTTCTCTAGCATACTTCATTGTAAAAATACAGTATGTAATACATATACAGAGTATGTGCTTACTAGCAAGCCTTCTGGTCAACAGTAGACTATTAGTAGTTAAGTTTTGGGGGAGTCAAAAGTTATATGCAATTTTTGACTGTGTGGTAGGGTCAGTGCCCCTAACTCTTTCTTTATTCAAGGGTCAACTATATATTTTTTAAAATTTAAACCCAAGTCGGTTAACATATAGTGTAGTAATGGTTTCAGGTGCAGAATTTAGTGATTCATCACATACGTATAACACCCAGTGCTCATCCCAAGAAGTGTCCTCCGTAACCCCCTCCCCTGTTTACCCCATCACATGCCCAACTCTCTCCAGCAACCCTCGATTTGCTCTCTGTATTTAAGAGTCTCTTATGATTTGCCTCCTCTGTTTTTATCTTGTTTGACCTTCCCTTCCCCTATGTTCATTTGTTGTGTTTCCTAAATTCCAGATATGAGTCTTTCTCTAACTTACTTCACTTAGCATAATACACTCTAGTTTCATCCATGTTGTCCCAAGTGGTAAGATTTCATTATTTTTGATCACTGAGTAATAGTCCACTGGATATATACACCACATCTTTATCCATTTATCATTTATCAGGTTGTCGATAGCACTGCTTTAAACATTGGGATTCATGTTCCCCTTTGAATCAGCATTTTTGTATCCTTTAGAAGAATGCCTAGTGGTGCAATTACTGGGTCATAGAGTAGTTCTATTTTTAATTTTTTTGCTAACCTCCCTACTGTTTTCCACAGTGGCTGCACCAGTTTGCCTTCCCAGCAGCAGTGCAACAGGGTTTCCCTTTCTTGGCATCCTTGCCAACATCTGTTGTTTTTTAGCCATTCTGACAGGTGTGAGGTGGTCTCTCACTGTGGTTTTGATTTCCATTTCCCTGATGATGACTGATGTTGAGTATCTTTTCATGTGTCTGTTTGGCATGTGGCATGTATCTTCTTTGGAAAAGTGTCCATGTCTTCTGTCCATTTCTTCACTGAATTATTTGGTTTTGAGGTGTTGAGTTTTATTTGTTCTTTATAGAGTTTGAATACTAACTCTTTACCTGATTCTAATATGTAATTTGCAAATATCTTCTCACATTCCATAGGCTGCCTTTTAATTTTGTTGATTGTTTCCTTTGCAGAAGCTTTTTATCGTGATGAGGTCCCTATAGTTCATTTTTTTGCTTTTTTTTCTCTCTTGCCTCTGGAGACATGTCTAGTAAGAAGTTGCTACAGCTGAGAGGTCAAAGAGGTTGCTGCCTGTCTTCTCCCTTAGGATTTTGATGGTTTTCTGTCTTATATTTAGGTCTGGGTTAACCGTATTTATAAAGTACTTAAATGAGTGCCTACCACATATAAATACTTTGTAAAAATTGAAGTAAAAAACCTTTTTAAATCTTGTTCATTGTGGTTGAGATTTATATGCTTAAAAGTACTTTCTTGCATGTTATATAAATATTTTTCTGAAGAGGTTCCTTTACTTATAGCAGAAGGAAACTTGATCTTCAAGCAAAGGAAAGATAAAGTGTGTAAGAGTCAGAGCTTTGTTTTTATTTGTGTTTTTGAGATTTTGCAGTCTCTTGACATGGAATGGACCAATATGGGTAACAAATCCTTGGTTTTATATGTAGGCAGGAAATTGAATGTTGTAAGCTAACAGAAGGTAGACGTTTTCTGTAGTTCTCTAGTTGGGCACAAACCTCAATTCACAGGAACTCTTTCCAGAGAGTTTCTTTCAAACAACTGAAGTTAGATCAAATGTGTATCATTTATTGTTTTAACTGGAGTAAAAGCAAAAGTATTTCTGGTTGGATTGGAGTCTGTTCATATTAAATTAACAAAGTAAACTCAGCCAGTTAGCAGGATGAGAATTCTCTTTGACCATCTCACTAATTTCAGCCTGAAAGTATGTTTCAAATTTAGAGAAGACTACGGTGTTTGAACATGTGAGTTCTACTTTTACAAAATAAATTCATGAGGTTGTTTGCACATGGACCAAACCTCATGTCCTCTCTGGGGCGGGGCTTGTCCACAATGACCTGTCATATGAACCCAAAGCAAAACTCCTCTACTTATAACTTCTCATAGACACAGTATCCAGAGAAATTAGATGGATGTAGGAGTTGAGAATGGAATATGAAAAGATGATATCCAGGTTTGTGGCTTGAGCAATTGGGAGAATGATGTGACATTGAATAAGCACACAGAAGAAGCAGGAACTATGGTGAGTTCAGTGTTAGCTAGATAGCATTGGAAGTGCCTGTATCACATCTGATTGGAGATATCATGCAGAAGGAAAGGGTGCAGCTCTGGATGTATATGAGCTGAAGATGTCAATTAGCAGTCATTGATGCATGGATGGCCCTTGAAACCCTGTGTGTGTCTGAGAGGATCATATGGAGTGACTGGAGGAAGAAATCTAGGACAGAGCCCTGAGGAATATGGATGTCAAGGGCAAGGCTAGATGATGAGCTAGAAAAGGGCACCTAAAAGGATACAGTGCATATCACGGAAATAAAAGATGAAGTGGTCAACTTGTTAAATACATCACCGATAGTATTTAAAAAAATAGAATACTACATAGGCTCTAAAGGAAATACTGTCGAGTGAGAAAAACATATGGTAAAGATTAATTTAATCTCACCTTTAAACCCTTCTCATTTTGTAGACAGACGTGTTAAACTTTGCAGGAAAGAACAAGTGGTTTAATACGACTGAAGGGATTTCATGAATTTAGAGAGTGTTGTAGCTGACTATTTAGAGTAGATGGAAAACTAAGGCTCAGGAAGGGGAAGTGATTTGCCTAAAGTGACACACACAGTAAATGGAAGAGCAGGACAAGTATTCAAGATTCCTGAGTCTCAATATTTGTTTGGGGGAAAAATCATTAAAGCAAAAATGCAATAGTTTACAAGAGTGAAGGTGCATTAACATTACTCAGACAGTAATGATGACATGGAGTGCGTAAGAAAAATCAATTGCCTATAAAAGAGAATACGCAACTCACAATATCCCAGCAGAAATGGGGAAGGGATTTGTTACCTGTTTGGGAGTGATTGAAGTATTGTAAGGTCTGTCTAGAGGTAGAATAATGACCTGATAGTCTCCTTTTGTCATGCTGATGGGTCCCTGTCACAGAAAATCACAATCATCTTGGCCAGGGCAGATCATCCTCCTGAATATTTTTTAGGTATTGTTGTATTCAACGTAAGATAAAGAGGTGTGACCTTCAGATGATCTACACCTATAATTCAAGATGGGCAGCGCTGATAACGCAAGATAATGAAGAACACACAGTCAACTAAATGCACATGGAAAGATGATTGTTTAATCTTTAATATTATATATGAGGATCATGAGTGCAAGAGGGATCACAGAATTCGCATGTTTAGGTTTGTGAAATTAAAAGAAATCATCATTGCTTTTATAAGCAATAACGGATTTCATCATGTCATCCCAGGAACAAAATTCATAAAAAAATTTTCATCTTGCCTTATGTCAGAAGGCCCTGAAGTTTTGTGATGTCTACATGGATATTTCCATGCCCCCACTCTTTATGAACACTATACATGAAAAATCTTAAGACTTAATTCTTCATACTTATAGAGTATATGCTATTAAAATGTGGTCTCTAATCTTTTTGGTATAGTAAAACACCTAGGGGAGATCAGAAAGGTGGCTCTCTACACATGACATTGCCTAACCTGCCATCCAGTTGGCTTCAGCCCCCCAGTGGGAGGGGCTGTTAATTTAAACCCAGATTCCATGGTCAAGAGGCTTGGGATGCTGGAACCTTCTTTTTTTTTTTTTAAATTCTTTATTTTATTTTATTTTTGAGAGACAGAGGGAGACAGCACGAGCAGGGGAGGGTCAGAGACAGAGGGTGACACAGAATCTGAAGACAGGCTCCAGGCTCCAAGCTAGCTGACTGCACAGAGCCCGACGTGGGGCTCGAACCCACGAACCGTGAGATCGTGACCTGAGCCAAAGCCGGACACTTAACCGACTGAGCCACCCAGCGGCCCCTGGAACTTTCTGATATATCATAAAACAGAGATAAACTGTCCCTCAGGCCACAGACGACATGTCACCTGTCAATAAAGTTTTACTGGAACACCACCGTGCCCATTCACTGCTTGTCTATGTCTGCTCCCTGCTATAATGGCAGAGTTGAGTAGTTGCAAAGGAGAATATGGTACACAAGTATAAAATATTTACTATCTGGCCTTCTAAAGGAAAAGTTTGATGGCCTCTGCCATAAAAGAAGAGATTCAAAAGTTTAATGAGCAGAGACTTTTGAAGTGAATATTTTATGTGCAACCCGCTTAGCCACACGAAAAAAGCTATTGCTACTTGTCTCTCACTTTGCAGGTGGTATTTTGACATGTTTTAGAACTCCGATCCCTAGCAGTGTTATTGATACAGCAGACCCCTGACTTGTCATGGGATTCGTCAGCACCTGTCCATATACATGTGTCTCTCTAACAGAATACTACCTTTACAGGTCTACTTAGCATAATGCAGTTGTGTTAAATACCAGCACAGTGTTTTCTGGGATACAAGGAGGTCTCTGCAAGGCTACATTATGACAGAGAGGAAGAGAATATAAACAACCCTGAGGTGAGACAGAGGGGGCATACTACTTACTGTACCAGTCAGATAAAGGTCATCTTCTTCTGATTGTCTTTATTAATTAGGATTAAGAAGAAAATAGTCATGAACTCAATAGGTACACAAATGCCCACCAGGTGCAAGGGACTTCCGTGATTTATACCAGGAAAGATAACCACACTTGCAATGGGGGCTGTGACTGATGTTATTTCCTGAGTAGATTTGAGTAGATTTATGATAACCCTGTCATCCTCCAGGACCCATTAAGCCCCTGTGTTAGCTGAAGAGTTGAGTTACTCCAGGATATTATGGGAATGAACATCCCTGCGCTTTCAGGTCTTTACGCTCAGCATTAATTTCTGAAATTCCTCCAGAAATGCATATCACTTTTATTTATTCTGGGAAAAGCACTGTCCTTGATCTTTTCTATGATAATAGCCCCCCTGCACCCCAAAGCCTGTGAAGATTCTGACAGTTGTGAAGTGGGCTTTTCCAAAGTACTGGAAACTCAGTATCGTCTCTCTGGTCCGCTGGACTCATTGTAAGATGGACTATTGGCAAGACTCCAAATACTTTTGATTTCTACACTTCCCCACTCTGACTCCTGGACCTATGTGGGTGTTTTGAGCTCCTGGATGTTAGTGTCAACTGAGAGCCCCAGCTAGTAACTCCTCATGGAGGCGATAGATACTATGTTTGTTGTCCCGTTGTGACCCATTTACCAGGAGAGCCCATTAAGGCACCAGTGTTGGAATGAGATCTAGAGATGTGGAAAGCTCTGTGGTACCAGCTGGAGGCTGTTCCTTTCTTCCTTCTGTTCATTTTTAAACTCACATTCTCTCTAATTTGTTAAATCATACCGTCTGCTGATCTGTCTAGATTTTGAGGGACAGGCACAGGAATTCCTATTTGTTGAAACTATTTTCCCTGAACTTCCAGAAATCTTCCATCATGCTTTCAAGTGTCACTCTTTCTAAGACACAATACTTCCTTGTTTAAAAAATATCAGTTATTCCCTAAAGCATAAAATCATGCCCATAATCCTTGTCTTGGCATTCTGTTTTCTCCATGGCTTTCTAAAGAAACTTCTACTTCATCTGAAGAGGTCTACCAGAACAAAAACCACACGCATGTTTCAGTTTCTGTAATAACCTCATTCTGGAATCATCTAGCTATTGCTGTTGCTCAGTCTAGCCCATCTTGTAGTTAACTTCTACTTCACAAATTTAGTTTCCAGCCTTTCTTACAGACCAGTTATCGTTTCCTCTTTTTCCCTAGGAAATCTTTCCTTGGTATCTGGGCAAGGAATAGTTCATTTGTGTGTGATCTATCTATTATCCATTTATTCACTCATACACAATAAAATGATTTTTGTTATCTCTCATTCTATGTGTATATAAACATGAATATATGTTTAATTTTTAGTATATACTAGAATACTTATTTTTTCTTAATCTAGGCTCTCAGGCTCCAGAGCCTGTGGTTAAAGGTCACTATTCTTTCCCATGCCAATGGTATGCTTCAGTAAATAAAAATGGCAGCCTTTCCCTGTAAAGTTTTGGGATTATATCAGATTCCTTTACTATATAGCACTAGGAAGCTGTTATAAATTAATTGTAGTACTCATGGTAAAGCCCATCTCTTATCTCTAATTGCTCAACTTTAAGCTCAATAAGGAAAGGGTACATTTCTTAAATATCCTTTTTGTTCAGGTGCTTAGTATAAGGTTTGCACCTAATAGGTATTTTATTTGTATTTGTTATCAGGATGTTGATAATGATTTGTTATTTGTTACCACAATGTTGATAATGATTTGTTCAAAGCTAAAAGTTATTATACAGTTCCATATATTAGCCTCCAAATATTTTTTCTGAGTAAGTTTTAACTCTTATTAAATTCCACAACTGACTGCTTTATTTCTTCATACCTGCCTTTTCTATCACAGTGTCCCAAAGTGAAAATCACAACCTTCTGTTCTTTAATTAGCTCCTTGTCATAAAATCATAACACATTGTTTGACATTTGTTAAAAGACCAATGTCTTCAGAGTTGATAGTTGCATGTAGTGATTTAGTAGCTTCTTTACAAATTGAGAAGAAGGTGTATGTTACAGCTGATATCTATTGTAAGAACAATGAGTATTATTTTACTTTACTAGTCACTATACAATGTGAGAGGATTTCTTAAAAGAGTATAACTTTATAAAAATTACCAAGTAATTTAATTTTTTATTATAATTTTTTAATGTTTATTTTGAGAGAGAGACAGAGCGGAGTGGGGGAGGGACAGAGAGAGAAGGGAGACACAGATTCTGAAGAGGCTCCAGGCTCTGAGCCATCAGCACAGAGCCTGAAGCAGGGCTCAAACTCACGGCTGTGAGATCATGACCAGAGCTGAAGTTGGATGCCCAAGCAACTGAGCCACGCAGGTGCCCCAGTAATTTAATATTTTTATACAAAGACTTTAGAACAAGGTTCATTGTTCTGTAACTGGTTAGTAGTCTGTCTTTTCCAATGAATGGTACATGATGAAGATGGTTTTCAGCATTTCCTTTTTTAGAAGGAGAAAATAAGAGCTTCTTCTTTAGATCTTGGCAAAAAGTTAAGTCTCTTTAGGGAACAGAAAACCCCTAAATATTTATTTATCTAGTTTCAAAAATATACACAATGTTTGTAATAGTTGTTAGCTGTCTGTTTGGAGGGAATTCAAAATTTTATTTAGTATTTTTTGTGTTGCATTATTTATCTTTTCCCTCAAAAAGAAAAAAACTGCAAATCATGTTTATGACACGCATATAAAAATTTATTGTTTCAGGTCATTAAGCTGACACCAAAATAGTAGCTGTATTATATCCATATTCCATTGATTCAGGATGTATAGATATTATCCTAAGATTTGAAATGACACTGTAAATTATATGGTAGAGTGAAATCAGGAAATAGGTAACTAACATATGGTAGGGAATGGATGATTTTTATCGCATTGTTGGTAATCTGAGTTTTTCAAATAAATAGAATAAGGTGTAAAATCTATTTGTTGGAATTTATTGACAAAATTGTTCATTTTGAATTTGGTTTATCTGGATTTTGTTTTGGGGGAAATATATTACTGAGGAAAAAATATATGCATTATTTTTTAGTATATATGAAATCCATGAAAAATTACAATAACATCCAGTCCCCTTAAGTGATTGATACTTAAAGGGTCTCTGTGTTCTTTAGAAGTAGAAATATACTTTAGAAGACATTGAGCTAATATTGTGCAGTTGCTTTTCAAAATCTACTTTACAGAAGAGAAAACTCACCATAACCTGAGAGACGACGTTCCTTTGTTGACATTGGTGTAGTTGTTACAAAGTTCTTTCATAGGTAAAACCAAAATGTGCTTCCTTCTAATTTTCTTTTCCCTCCTTTCCAACGCATCAAAGAGCAAGCCTACTACTTTCTTTTTGATCTGGGTAATTGCCAGTGTATGTGTCTTTTTTAAATGTGTTTAATGTGGCACGCAGATTGAATCTAGTATTGTAGATGTGGTCTGACCAAGTCAGAATGCAATTGGATATTATGCCTTTTATTTATCTCTATGTTATGTTTCTATTAACCCAGAATAAATTTGATTCAGATAATCTTGATAACAATTCTATACTGTAAAGTTTCCCATAATTTTATACTCAGGCCAATGCAAACCCGATGGCTTCACCAGTTACTCCAAATTATGTAATTACTTTTTAAGAAAGTAAATCTAGCACTTCCTATAAAATCTATTAAATGTTATCTTCCATTAGACACCTGAAAATATTTTAATCAATTTGGTGGCTTCAGAGTAAAGTAGAGGATTTAGGACATACTGGCTGCTCAATAAATATTTTTTTGAATAAATATTCCTGAATTAGACATCTTTGAATTTTCTTTTAACATGTAATTTATTCATGCTATTTTAATGGAACATTTATTGCAGATTTTATAGGTATGATTGCAGGCTCCATTCAATTCACTGATATAAATATCACACTAGACAAGGTCAAGGATGGGGCTTGATGACAATCCATCAGGGACTCCGAAGGATTTCAATTAAATTCCAGAAGCATTTATCAGTGCTAAATATGTGGCAGGACTGTGTAGGCCTTAACAATATGTTGCCTTCAAAAAATATGCAGGCTAGTCTGACATAGCCCTATTAATCAACACTCATTGAGTAGAGTGATTCAACTAGCCATTAATTCATCTATCTATATCATCATTTATATCTTATTTCCCCTTATAAAGCTATTTGAGATAATTTGATGCATCAAGATAAACTATGCTTTCAGCATTTATATAGTATGCCAACCTGAAAATGTTATACAAAAAAGATACTAAATTAGATTCTAATGATTCATTCCTGATAAAAACACAAGAGACTATATTGTTTGGCATTAAAAAGGCCTGTGTTTTGTCAGCTACACTAACCATTGGACAGTTAGTTAGAATTTCTAAACCTGCCTTCTTGCTCGTAAAACCTAGATTCTAGCATAACATACCTTAGAGAATTGTTTGGTGGGTGAAATAAGATAATCAACTATCTCAGATCCATTTCCTTGGGAAATAGATTCTGACGCTCTGATATTTGCATACAAGAGGTTAATTGGAGAAACTTCTGGGAATCGACACCTCCAGGAGACTGAAGGATTGGTCAGGGAGAGATGTGGGTTACTCTGTAGTTGCAACAGAAGAGTCAGATGATCCCACAGGGGGCTCTAGAGGTGAGATGTCTGCAGATGTCTCCATCAAAACGGGTGGGGGGAGTCTTTGTACTACTGCCTGGACCAGGCTTTAGATGCAAATAACCTCTCAGGAAGGAGGCCTAGCCTTGGATGGGCAGCTTCCTTTGGTAGTGGGCAATCCAAACATGAGAGAAGAGTGGGTCCATGAGCTGACAACAGTCAACCCTGCTGCTACCACAGCTTACACTGTATGTACTGAGGTGATCACTGCAATGCTTGTTACAGATTAACTGAAAAATTTGCATTAGCTATTATTTGTATCATAATTATTCCTTTATTTCTTTTTTAATATTTATTTATTTTGAGAGAGAGAGAGAGAGTGCGAGCATGGCAGGGGCAGAGAGAGAATCCCAAGTAGGCTCCACGCTCATCTCAGAGCCTGACATGAGCCTTGATCTCATGACCATGAAATCATGGCTTGAGCTGAGATCAAGAGTCAGAAGGTCTTGATCTCATGGACTGAGGCACCCAGGTGCCCCTTATTCCTTTAGCTCTTAATTCACTTATCTACTTATTTAGCTCTTCCATTCTGGAATTTTAAAAAATCTTTTATTCAGAATTCTTTTTGGGTATTCTTTTAATTTCATCTGTTTTCATTTCTCTGAGATCAAGTTAACTTTAAAAAATGTATTGATCTGGTTTGTTTTACTCAGTGTAATTATCTTGAGATTGATAAATGTTAGTGTCCACCAACGGTTCTTTTTTTTTTTTTAATGTTTTTTATTTATCCTTGAGAGACAGAGAGCGTGAGCAGGGGAGGGTCAGAGAGAGAGGGAGACACAGAATCTTAAGCAGGCTCAAGGCTCTGAGCTAGCAGTCAGCACAGAGCCTGACACGGGGCTCGAACCCATGAACTGTGGGATCATGACCTGAGCCGAAGCTGGGCACTCAACCGACTGAGCCACCCAGGCGCCCCACAGTTCATTTCTTTTTATTGCTGAATGGTGTTGCATTGTATGGATATTCTGGAATATGTTTACCCATTTACCCATTCACCTTTTTTTGTAGATATTTAGGTTGTTTCAAGTCTTTGACTATTATAAATAAAGCTGCTATGAACATCCAGGTGTATGCTTTGTATAGATGCATGCTCTTTTTTAAAAATTCATTTTAGAGAGGGGAGGGTCAGAGAGAGAAAAAGAGAGAGAGAATCCTAAAAATGCTTTGTGCCATCATTGCAGAGTCTGAAGTGGAGCTTGATTCTACAAACTACAAGACCATGACTTGAGCCAAAATCAAGTGTAGGAAGATTAACCAACTACACCACGCAGGTACCCCTTGATAGATGCTCTTATTTCTCTTAGGACAATATCTAGGAATGGAACTGTTTGGTCAGATATGTGATTTGCAAATACAGTAAAACCTTGGCTTGTGAGCGTAATTCATTCTGGAAACATGCTTGTAATCCAAAGCACTTGTATTTCAAAGCAAATTTCAAGAACCATTGACTTAGTTGTGATCATGTGACATTTGGTGACACCCACTACTCGTACTACTCATATTGTAAGACATCACTCGTTTATCAACTTACAATTTATTACAAATATTTGCTTGTCTTGTGGAACGCTCACAGAACAAGTTACTCATAATCCAAGGTTTTACTGTATTTTCTCCAAGTCTGTGGTTTCTCTTTTCATTCCATCAACAATGTTTCTTGAAAAGTAGAAATTATTGGGGCTTCTGGGTGGCTCAGTTGGTTGAACGTCCGACTTCGGCCCAGGTCATGATATCCCAGTTCGTGGGTTCGAGTCCTGCATCAGGCTCTGTGCTGACAGCTAGCTCAGACTCTGGAGCCTGTTTCTGATTCTATGTGTCCCTCTCGCTCTAGAGCCCCTCCCCTGCTCATGATCTGTTTCTCTCTGTCTCTCAAAAATAAATAAATGTTAGAAAAAAATTAAAAAAAAAAGAAAAGTAGAAATTCTTAAAATTCTGTTGATGACCTCTTGTTTATCTATCAGTTTTTGTGGAACATGCTTTTGTTGTTGTATCTAAGAAATTTTTTGACTAACTCAAGATCTCAAAGGTTTCTAATATGTTTTTGACTAGATATTTTAAAGTTTTAGATTTTATATTTAGGTATGATCCATTTTGAATTAATTTTTTTGATTAAAGTTCATTTCTTTCTCTATAGATATCCAGTTACTATAGCGCCACTGATTAAAAAGACCATTCTTTTTTGACAGAATTTGCCTCTGCCCCTTTGTCAAAAATCAAGTCACTGAATATATGTAGGCCCATTTATAGGTGGTTTAGTTACATGGATTGAATGTTTTTGTACAAAATAAAATAGCCATGCATTATTCAGGTTACATTTTCTTCTTGACTGAGATTTTGGTAGTGCATTCCTTTCAAGAAATTTTTCATTTCATTTAAGTTGTCCATCACCAGCATAAAATTGTTCAAAATTGTCATTTAATTTCCTTTATATAGAATCTGTGGTAGTGGTACCTTTCTCATTTTTGTTATTGATAATCATACCTTCTAGCTTCTTTGTCCTGATCATGGTTACTATAAGTGTATAAATGTATCTACTCTATTGATTATCCCAACATAAAAGCTTTTTATTTTATCAATTTTCTTCATCATTCTTCTCTTTTCTATTTCATTGTTTTCTGCTCTGATCTTTATTTTATTTCTTGGATTTTCTCTGAGATAAATTGGTCTCCTAGTCTCTCCAAGTGAAAATCAAGGTAATTGATTTGAGACCTTCCTTCTTTTCCAATATAGGCATTTTGTGTTTCAAATGTCTTTTCTTTTCCATCTTGTTCTTTTTCTTCCTTCCTTCCTTCCTTCCTTCCTTCCTTCCTTCCTTTCTCTCTCTCTCTCTCTCCCTCCCCCCTCCCTCCCTCTTTCTCTCTTTCTTTCTTTCATCCTCCCTCCTCTCTCTCTCTCTCTTTTTTTCTTTTTTTGAGAGAGATTGAGAGTGCAGTTGGGAGAAAGACAGAGAGAGAGAGAGAGAGAGAAGAGAAAGAATCCCAAACATGTCCCATGCTTAGTGAAAGCCTGATGCAGACCTGGGCTCCGTGACCAACCATGAGATCATAACGCAAGCCAAAATCAAGAGTCAGAAGCTTAACCAACTAAGCCATCCAGGTGCCCATCAGGTTTTTATTAAATTCCAGTTAGTTAACATACAGTGTTAACGGTACAGTGTAGTGTAACTATTACAAGTGTACAATATAGTCATTCAGCACTTCCATACACCAGGTGCTCATCACAGCAAGAGCTCATTTGAGTCCCCATCACCTGTTAACTCATTCCCCACCCTACCCCCACCCAGCTCCCATCTGGGGGCCATCAGTGTGTTCTCAGTACTGTTTTAACTCTACCTCCCACATTTGGTTATGTTGTCTTTTCATTCTCATTCAGTTTAAAGTGTTTCCTAATTTCTTTTTGGATTTCTTCTTAAATCTGTAAGTTTAGAGGAACATTTTCCAAATATTTGGAATTGTTCAGATATCTTTCTGTTATTAACTTCTAATTAAATTCCATTGGAGTCAGAGAATATACTTCGTACAATTTAAGTTTTTTAAAAATCAATGAGTCTTGTTAGTGGCCCAGAAAATAGTCTGTTTTATTAAGTGTTCCAAAGACTTTCCAACAGACGAGATTGCACAGTCTGGTGCTGTTGACTATTGTATAAATAGCAATTAGATTAAATTGATCAATATTCAATACTATTGAGTACTGTTTATTCTATATTTTATTAATTTTCTTTCCACTTGTTTTATCATGTTTTGAAATGGCAGTGTTTAAATCTCCAACTATAGTTGTAGATTCTTCTATTTCTCCTTCTAGTTTTACCAGGTTTTGCAACTACTATTATAAGATGCATAAATATTTGCAATTATTATGTTCTCTTAAAGTATTGATTCATTTATAGTTATGAAATGATACTCTATTTCTGTTAATGTTTTTTTCTTAAGTAAACTTATCTGATATTAATACAATCACTCAAGCTTTCTTTTTATTGTTGATAGCATTATATGTCCTTTTACATTTTATTTCTTTTACCCTATTTATGTCTTTATATTTTATATGTAATTTTTAGGCAGCATCTAGTTTATTTTTGCCTTTGATTCCAATCTGATGATAACCTGCTTTTTAAAAATGTATTTAAATTGTTTATATTTAATGTGAATATTGATATGGTTGATTTTAAATGTAACATTTGCTAGTTGTTCCCCATTTGTCCCATCTATTTATTTCCTTTACTCTCCTTTCCTGCCTCCTTTGGCATTAATTATTTTTCTTGTGGTTCCATTTCATTTTCTTTGGTGTCTCATTAGCTATAGCCATTTGTTGTGTTATGTTAATGGCTGCTTTAAAATTTATAGTATAGATCTTTAAATTGTCAAGTGACAGTTATACAGCTTGATAAACAGCACGTGAACTTTATCATAGTGTATGTTGATTGCCCCTCTTTTGTCTTGTTGTTGTCTTTCACTTTGAATGTATAACTGACATTTCATTGTTACTATTTTTACTTGAAGCAGTCATTTAGCTTTAAAAGATCTTTAAGTATTAAGAGAAATAGTTTAAAATATTTATACAAGTTGTTACTCTTTCCGGTGCCCTACCTTTCTTTGTGTAGATCTGTACTTGGTGTTATTTTTCCACTGCCTAAAGGAATTCCTTCCCTGTTTCTTATAGTGCAGGTCTACTGCCAATTATTCTTTTCGCTGAATTTTTATGTCGGAGTCAAATTTTATTTTGCCTTCATTTTGGAAAGTTTTTTTTTTTTCTGGCTACAGAATTATATGGTGAAAGGTAATTTTCCCTCTTGGCATTCACTGTCTTTTGGTCTTGCATGGCTTATAAGAAGTTTTCTTTCATTCTTATTTTTGTTCTTCCCCACAGAGTGATTTTTTATTTAAATATTGGTAAGGTTTTCTCTTTATCAACTGATTTTCAGCAGTTGATTATGATGGGTCATGGTGTCTCCTCCTCCTCCCCATCTTCCTTCTCCTCCTTCTCATTTTTCTTTTTTTAGGTGCATTGTACTTCTCATGTGTAGGTTTAGAGTATTCATCATGTTTCAAAAAATTGGGGGCATTATATCTTCAAGTACTTTTTTTTCTGTTTTCTCCTTTCTTCTGGAGAGAATTTTTGGATTCCAATTAGATGTGTATTAGGCCCCTTGATCTTTCATCAATGATCACTGAAAATGTGTCCCCCCCCCCATTTCATTTTGAGTAGTTCTACTGCTAGGTGTTCAAGTTCACTGAGTTGTTCTGCAATTGCTCGTCTGTTGTCTATTGCAGCCACTGTGTTTTTAATCTTGATTTTGGTCTTTCTTATGCCTTTTCTGTCCCTCCTTATAATGCTTAATATTCCCACCAACTTCTTGAACATATAGATTACAGTTTTAACTTCCTACTAATTGCATCATCTCCTCCAGGGTTGTTTTGATTGATTTTTCTCCTCATTGTCATTGTATTTTTCTGCCTTTTTGCATTCCTGATAAATTTTTATTGAATGCAAGATATTGAACCTTTTCTGTTCTTGGGCTCTGGATTTTTTTCCCATTCCTTTAAATATGCTTCCACTGTAGTTTGAGATTTAGTCAAGTTATGTGAAAACAGGCTGTTCCTTTCTGGCTTGGTTTTAAGCTTTCTTAGATGGTAGCAGGGCAGCGTTTGTTTTAGACTGTTTCTTTTCTTCTATTTTTTAAAATTTATTTATTTTGAGAGAGACAGAGAGACAGGGAATGCTGGTATGTACACAAGTGGGAGAGGGGCCGAGCGAGAGTGAGAGAGAGAATACCAATCAGCTCCGGCTGTCAGCACAGAGCTCACGGTGGGTCTCCGTACCACAAACTGTGAGATCATGGATCAGACATTTAATCCACTGAGGCACTCAAGCGCCCCTTGGACTGTTTCTACTTTACTGAGGTAGAATTTTTCTGGGTACTACTCTCTTTGATGCCCTGTCAATGATGAGCATTTTCATTTAGGTTATTGTGAAAAGAAATTCTTCTTGGTCTGTGCAAACTCTCTGTGTTGTTCCCTTTCAACTTGCTGGCTGGTACTTTCCAGACTTTATATAGTTTCCTCACACTCATTCTCTGATGAATTCTTGGCAGGAATACTATCAGGCTTCACCTGCATTCCTTCCTTGCACCACGGCCATGAACTCTCTCAGATAAAGAGCATTTGTTGTCCTAGAGTTAATCTCAGGGACTCACAGATCACTCTCCTTCAGTGCCTGAGGTCCTTTCCAGAACAATTTTACATTATTTCTGTTGTTCTGTAGGTGGGAAAATAAAGGAGGAAGATAAATCTAGTTCCTATTATTCCATTGGCCTGAGGTTGAATCAGAATTGTCTTTTTCTTTTTTTCTTAATTAATGACTTTTATTTTCAGACAAGTTTTAGGTTTAAAGAAAAATGGAGTAAAAGTACAGATAGTTCCCATATACCTTCACATAGTTCCTATTATTATTATTATTATTAAACTCTTGTATTAATGTGGTATATTTGTTACATTTGATGAACCAATATTAATGCATTATTATCAACTAAAGTCTGTATTTTATATCAAGGTTCACGCTTGTGCTCTACAGTTTTACGGATTTTGAAAAACGCATGTCATGTAATTACCATTGCATTATCTTACAGAATAGTTTCACTGCCCCAAAAGACCCCTCTGCTTTTTTTATGTATTGTATGCATTCTCCCTGACTCCCTCAAACGTCTGCCAACATCTGATCTTTTTACTGCCTCCATAGTTTTACTTTTTCTAGAATGTCATATAGATGGAATGACATAATATATAGCCTTTTAAGATCGGCTTCTTTTACTTAATAATATACATTTAAGGTGCCTCTATCTCTTTTATGACTTGATAGCTCATTTTTTAAATTTCTGAATAGTCCTCTACTGTATGGATGTCCCACTCTTTATTCAGCTATTAAAAGCATCTTTTTTGCTTCTGAGTTTTGGAAATTATTGGTAAAGCTGCTATAAAAGCTTTAATGTGGACATAAGTTTTTCACTCATTTGGGTAAATGCTAAGGAACGCACTTGTCAGATCTTATGGCAAGTCTACGTTGTTTTGTAAGAAGTAGTAACTTAGCCTTCCAAACTATCATTTCACAATCTCACCAGTGGTAAATGAAAGCTTCTGTTACTTTATAGCCTCACCATCATTTGTAATTGTTACTGTTTTAGGTATCAAGCCATTTTAATATGTGCATAGCCATATCACATTGTTTTACTTTGCAGTTCTCTAATATATGATGTTGATCATGTTTTCATATGCTTCTTTGCCATCTGTTTTTGTTTTGTTTTGTTTTGAGAGAGAGAGAGAGAGAGAGAGAGAGAGCGAGCATGCACAACTGGGGTAAGGGCAGAAGGAAAGACAGAGAGAATCTTAAGCAGGCTCCACTCCAAGCGCTAAGCCTGACTTGGGGCTTGATCTCATGACCAGGAGATCATGACCTGAGCCAAAATCAAGAGCTAAATGCCACCCAGGTGCCTCTTTATGTGTATTGCCTTTGGTGATATGTTTCTTCAGATATTTTAGCCATTTTTTAATTTGGGTTTTTTGATTTCTTAGTTAAGTTTGAAGACTTCTTTTTTGAATATACCATAATTAGGTACGGGTTTTTCCAATACTTTCTCCCAGTCTGTAGCTTACATTTTTTTCATTCTCTTGACAGTGTCTTCCACCAAGTAGTTTATAATTTTAATGAAATACAACTTATTCTTTTTTTCATGAATCATGCTTTTAATATTGTATCTTATTATTTCTTAATGTTTATTTATTTTTGAGCAAGAAAGGGATGGAAAGACAGAGAACAGGCCTGAGAGAGAGGGAGGCACAGAATCTAGGCTCCAAACTCTGAGCTGTCAGCACAGAGCCTGATGTGGGGCTCAAACCCATGAACCTTGAGATCATGACCTGAGCTGAAGTCGAAAGCTTAACCAACTGAGCCACCCAGGCACTCCTAGTGTTGTGTCTTAAATTTAATCTCAGACTCATGGTCATCTAGATGTTCTCCTATGTTTACTTTCTAGGAATTAAAATTTTTTTGCATATTACATTTAGATCCATAATCCATTTTGAGTTAAAATTTTTTGAGTGGTATAAGATCTATGTCCAGATTCATTGGGTCAGCTATACAGGGCCTTTTGTATATCCATAAACAATCTAAAATCAGTTTGTTCATATCTCCAAAATGACAGCTGGTATTTTGATTGGGATAGCATTAAATCTATAGTTCAAGTTGTAAATAAATCCTATCCACAAACATAAAATATCTCTCTATTTATTTAGTTCTTCAATTTTTTTATCAGAGTTTTCTAGTTTTCCTCATATAAATGGTGCACATATTTTCTTAGATTTATACCTAAAGTATTTCATTTTTTAGAACTAATATGAGTGGTGTTGTATATTAATTTTAAAATTCCAATTATTGGGGCACCTGGGTGGCTCAGTCGGTTATGCATACGACTTTGGCTCAGGTCATGATCTCACGATTCGTGGGTTTGAGCCCCACATTGGGCTCTGTGCTGACAGCTCAGAGCCTGGAGCCTGCTTCAGATTCTGTGTCTCCATCTCTCTCTGACCCTCCCCCACTCACTCTCTGTCTCTCTCTCAAAATAAAGACATTTAAAATTTTTTTTAAAAATTAGAAAAACAATTTTTTAATTCCAATTGTTCACTGCGAGTATATAAGAATTGACATTTGTAAATTAACCTTGTATCCTGCAACTTCACTGTATTAATTTATTAGTTTTTAATAACATCTTTGTTGATTCCATCAAATTTCTACAAGGACATTTATGTCATCTGTAAAAATGACACATTTTTTTCTTACCTTGCAGTCTGTATAATTTTTATTTATGTATCTTTTATTTATGACCTTAGAAAGAATGCATTCAACATTTCACTGCTAAATATTATGTTTGTTCTATCATTTTGTAGCTATCATTGTCATATTAAAGAAGATCCATTCTATTCTGTCTATTGTATTTTTTAAAGTTAAGAATACTGTTGAATTCTGTCAAAAGATCCTTCTACATGCAAATAATATGGCCTTTTCTTATCTTTTTAATATGGCAAATTATATTGGTTGATTTTTAAAATATTAATGAAACTTTACATTTCTAGGGAAAACTACCATTTGTTTGTGATACACTATCTTTTTTTATGTTGGATTCTATTTGTTAATGTCTGTTACAATAACTGCATCTAAGTTCATGAAGGATATTGGTCTGGAATTTTTCCTTCTTCTATTATCTTTGGTTTTGCTAACATAACGTTAAACTCAATAAATTATTTGAAGTGTATTTCCTCCAATTCAAGTTTTTAGAAAAGTTTGTGTAAAAATTGGGATTGTTTCTTTCTTTAACATTTGGTAGAAGTTACCAATGAAGCCATGTGGGCTTACGGTTTATTTTTTATTGAGATATAAGTGACATATAACATTGTATTAGTTTTAGGTATACCACGTAGTTATTTGGTGTGTGTATTTATTGCAAAATGATGACCACAGTAAGTTTAGTTATAATTCATTACCACATGTAAATTTTTTTCTTCTTGTGATGAGAACTTCTAAGATCTACTCTCTTAACAACTTTCAAATACATGGTGTAGTATCGTTAACTATCGTCACCACGCTGCACTTTATATCCCTAGGACTTATTTGTCTTATAATTGAAAGTTTGTACCTTTTGGCCACCTTCACTCATGTCACTCACCTTCCAACCCTGCCTCTGGCAACCACCTGTGTCTTTATATTTAAAACAGATTTCCCAGGGGCGCCTGGGTGGCTCAGTCAATTAAGTGTCCAATTTCGGCTAAGGTAATGATCTCATGGTTCGTGGGTTCGAGCCCCATGTCAGTCTATGCTCTGACAGCTAGCTCAGAGCCTGGAACCTGTCTTCAGATTCTGTGTCTCCCTCTGTCTCTCAAAAATAAATAAAAAACATTAACCCCCCCCCGCCCCCACAGATTTCCTGTAGAGAGCGCAACTTTGGGATTAATCTGACAATAGGCCTCTTACACTGTAGAGCAGGATTTTCAACCCTGACACTGTAGACATTTTAGGCCAGATTTGGATAAGTATTATTCTCTGCAGTATAGGATGTTTGCAGCCTTCTCGGCCTGTCCAGACTGGATACCAATATGTGAGTCGCACTCCTACCCCCATGTGACAACTAAATACATGTCTAAACATCGTGAAATGTTGACAGAGAGACAAAATCACTCCTGATTGAGAGTCACTGTCTCACACCTTTTAACTTTATTGCAATCATTGACACATTTGAGTTTAAATCTACCATTTTATTCTTTTCTTTTTGTCTTATTTGGGTGTTTTCCCTTGCCTTGCCTTCTTTTAAACTGAGTAATTTTTAGATTCCATTTTATTTATTTATTTTTTTTTAATGTTTTATTTATTTTTGATACAGAGAGAGGAGACACAGAACCGGAAGCAGGCTCCAGGCTCTGAGCTAGCTGTCAGCACAGAACCTGACGCGGGGCTCGAACCCACGAACGTGAGATCTGACCTGAGCCGAAGTCGGAGGCTTAACCGACTGAGCCACCCAGGCGCCCCTAGATTCCATTTTAACTACTGTATCGATTCATTAATTATACCCATTTATATCATTTTTAGTGGTTTCTCTAAGATACACTGTATACATCTTTAACATAACATGGTCTAGCTTCAAATAATATTCTAACTACTCAGTGTGCAGTGTAAAAGCTTTACAGCAGTGCATTTTCTTGTCTCTCTTTTTGGCTCTTTTTGATACCTAAGAATTGTTCCCTTGGTTCTTTCTGCCCTAATAGATTTCTCATATGCATGTGTTGATCAGCACTTAGCTGAAGATTTGAAGGGAATATATACTGATCTGTTCATTTTGGCTTCTCTACAGATCAAACCGTGTCTCCTCTCCTCAGGGAGATTTCTAGAATCTGTTTGGGTTCTCCGCCTCGCTGTAGCCTGGCATGGTGAAAATTTTATTCATGGAAATTCTGGCATCTCTCTAGTTTTCCAAACTGTTTTTTAGGATTACTTATAGTTACTTTATTAAAATTTATTTTAAATGTTTGTTTTTGAGAGAGAGCATGAGCAGTGGAGGGATAGAGAGACAGAGACACAGAATCCAAAGCAGGCTCGAGGTTCTGAGCTGTCAGCACAAGAGCCTGATGTATGGCTTGAACTCATGAACCCCAAGATCATGACCTAGGCTGAAGATGGATGCTTAACCAACTGAGCCACCCAGGTGCCCCTACTTTATGTTTGTAAGTGTCACCAGATACTAGAAAGTATCTTTCTGTCTCTCTGTGATCTACAGCATAATAAACTTGAGGCCCTGTGCTGTGGCCTAAAGAAATCCAAAGACCTTCTCAATGTTTCTGAGGGTTCCGGAAACTAAGTGAATTTATAAGATCAGCTCTGGCTCTTGTCTCTTCTCCATATTCACTTTCTTTGCTCAGTATGATGACAATAGCGATTAGCAATTCAAACTATCTCTGTTTACACACCCCCACACCCCCACTCCTTGCCCCCAACTCCCTCTCCACATTTAACCCTGTGCATCATTTATTAGTTTTATAGACTAATAATCTGTGGGACATTAATAAGTTACATATTAACCATCCTTCCTCTCTAAACATTTTTGGGCAATTTGATAATAGGGAGAATTTCCATTGACCTTTCACTCCAAGAAAATTCTAGCTTTTCATTGTCTTACTAGAATCTCTCTTTCTCCTTTTTTTCTATCCTATTGCCTTCTCTTTCTGATTGTCCCTCAGATTTGGAATCTAAATTTCCCTTTATTATCTGGAGCCATTGAATTATGTCCTGGCCCTCCTTTCAAGCTTGAGCATCCTGAAGTATCTGTTTCTGCCCCAAGTTAGATAGTCACCTCAGTTGCATGGGGGGAGAGCCCCAAATCTAACAACCTTAGTTAAGAAGGGGGCTTATTTTCCTTAGGGAAGCAACCTTGGGAAGAACAGGGATATCCCAGGAGTAACTAGAAACAGGGACTTGAGCCCCTCCGTATTTCCCCCAAATCTCCTTTCTGATCTCCTTGTATGGTGATTGAATTTCCTCACACTGATTTCCTCCAAGGTGCTGCATCCTGACCGTATCATTTCTCAGACATGCCTTCCAGTTCACCACAGTTCCTAATCTTTGCTGCACATTAGAATCACTTAGGGAGCTTTAAGAAATTCAAATGCCAGGTCATACCCCATACCAATTAAATAAGGATGTCTGGGGGTGGGAGACAGGCATAAATGTCTTTTTTAAGGAAAAAATAAGAGCATAAGCCTTTTATAATACTGCCCATATATGTGTGTATAACTTGTCTCCAAATCTAATTCAGAGAAACATTTAATGCCTGGGCTGAAATTAGGGGTTCCATGAGCAAGTCTATAAGAAGACCTGTAATGGGAATTCACTTGCCTATCAGGGACATTCATGCTTTATTTACCCAAGGAACTTGGAGCCCTGAGTCCTTAAAAATTTCTGTACCTTAAATCAACTATCAGTAACAAGTATACATTTGTTCCCACTGAAAGGCCTACAAGGGGCTTGTGTTCTTTTTTTTTTTTTTAACCTAGATTTCTAAAACATTTCTATTTGTTCAGTCTGGCTTGCGAGTGCTATAGAAATGAGCAGAAAAGCGGATGTATATGGTTCACATACAGAATTTTGTAATCTATGTATAATGATCCTACAAGCTTCTAGCTATTTCATATAAGGTGCTTGTGGTTTTTCTTAACTACAACATGGTTATCTGTCTCTGGAATGTTTTGATACTTTCGTGACAAAACAGGAATTTATCTGATGTATATGAGCGTCCTGCACTTCTGAGACCAAGTTTGAAAAATGTACATTTATGCAGGGAACCCTTGACTTATTGAAGGTGCATTATTCCTTCTCAAGCTTTGTAAATTGAATCTTTCAGAAGACACAGATAGTAGCCTATAAGAGGTAAAGCATTTTCTTGGGTTTACTACTATTTTGTAATCTTAGTGGCAGATACTTTAGTATTTACTAAGGATCTATTTTGAAATGGCTTCCAGCTTTTTGAGTTTACTCCATCCAACTCAAAGCGATTTTCTTCTGTATCCTTATTACACTTCACCCAGAACTGATTTACTTTGTAAAATAGCAGAAATGTCTAAGGGTGGCGTTGGTGCTGCCTTGACTCAATGAAATAAATTTCCAGATTTGTTCCATTTATTGTGCTTCGTTGTTTATTGAATTAACTTTCATGAAGAAGAGTCATGATATTTTGGAAGAGAAGTTGTGGCAATAAAATTTGCCTTTATGAAATGCAAGCAGTTTTTTGAAAAGCCCCATTGCACCTTTGTCGAACCAATGAACACTGAAATCACTTCGTGTATTTATTTGTGTTCATCAAATATTTTTTAACTGCAATACAGTTACTGAACTGCCTGGCTACTATATTTGTCAAGACAAAGAATTTTTCCCAGAGACTTTAGTGGGCATGGGACAAGTCTATGGGGCTATGGGCAAGCTCTGATGTCGCTTCCAATAATTTTTATTCCTGAAAATCCTGGGAGAACTTATTTGGCATTTCCTCTGCCCACTAGTTCTTCCACATCTCCCTCCCCTCAATACCGCTAAAACAACTGTCATCTCGACAATGATCAAAATCGCCCTACCTTTCTGGTGCTAACTGATCTGTTTGTTGAAATGTTCACTATAGAACCCCCGTGTAATGCCTGGACCCCATCCCCAGATATTGTGATTTAGTCGGTGGGGCTCAGTTATCAGGTTGCTTTTTCCAAAGCAGAGTTAGGCTAAGTTAAAACCTCTAGGCAGTTTGCAAAGGGTGATTGAGACACTGCGGCAGAACTGGACAAGTTTCCAGGGAGACGATTGATTTCGATTGCACTTGTTGCTCTGTGGATTGCGTATGGCTCTGGATTCAAACATGACTACTTATTTTTGCACCTTTGCTTTTTGTTACCTGTAGTTCAGAGCATCTTTTTTGGCCTCAAACAATCTCAGTTCAAATTCTGTGTATGCCATCTATTGTTAGGGGACCCTGGGTACATTCACCTAAACCTCCTGAAACTCCATTAACTGATGGGTAAAGTGGCAAAAATGGAATTGTGTCTCAGAGTGCTTGTGCTGTTGAAAGAAATGAGATCAGCGTATAAAATCCTAGCAACTTCTGTGGCAAAGAAGACATTCGATTAATGGTGGCCTCTGCCATCTCATGGTAGCAGCAGTAGATATAGCGACAATATTTACCAGCCAAATGTGACTTTGGATTACTCTAAGACAAAATTGGGACCAAAAATTAGTCATTTTAAACTTGACAAGATGTTCAAATATTGTTGTTATTCCAAGAAAGCATTAAATATCAAATACTCTATAGATCACCAATTTCCAGCTTCATTAATCTCTGAAAAAGAAGAATTTTGAAATCAAGGCTCTCCACAAATAAAAATCCAAAACACTTTAATGCTTTCTCCTGTGCACAAATGGCAGATATCTGAAATCGTCTGCCAAGATGATTAACGGCAAGAGATCTAATCTCTGAAGTCATCAAAAATCATCACAGCCAAGTTTCATCTAGTGGAGAGTCTGGGTTCCATTTACTTCCAAGTGCTCCAGATGAAGATAAATGCACTGGGTCCTTGGAAGGATGTATTTTAGAAAGGTAGCGCCAAGACGTACATACAATGTGTGGTGCCGGGCAGTGAGCCTGAGCTCAAGACACTCTACCAGCTGCAAACATGGCCGTCACCGCAAATTTAAGTCAAGGGCAGAGTTATTTAGAGACTTGTATGGGTCTCCTATAATTCAAATTCAGTGCTGGCACTTATGACGATTTATGTGTTTATCAAACTGTGCTATAATCCAGATTTATGCAAGAGGTGAATTACAGATAATTTTTCGCTTTATAAAAACCTTCTACGAGATAAAATGGCTTCCACTACAGATCACCTTACATAGTGAGAGATAATAGAATGTAGAAAGGAATAAACGTTGGAATCAGACAGACTCAATTTGAATCCAAACTTTATTACATACCAAAGAATTATTTAATTTCTCCAAATCTCAGTTTTTCCAGTGACAAAAGGAGTTTTTAATACCTGCTTCAGAAATGTGTTGAAAAATTATTTACCAAGTTATTATTTGTAGAGTGTCCAGCACGATTTCAAGCATGTCATCAATTTCAATGTAGATTTGTTTCCATCTCTCTTTTGCCTTTCTTTATTTGGTCCAGATGCAGTGCAACATTCCTCACCTCTCTTCGTTTTCTTTCAAAGCTCATTTGGAAATAATTCTGGCACATAGTAGTTTAGGAAAGAGGGTTAAACCATGCAAGCAATGTTAAATATTGTTGCAAGTAATAACTGCTACTGAAAGGTCATCATGATGTGCTGACGAAAGAGTGGAAGGCAAGATAAAGAAAACTGAGAACAACCTGTTCAACTGTGTAAGTTCCCCATAGGGTCTGATTTTTGTAGACTCTACTTTGATCTGATACCCATTAGTCCTTGTATGCATGGGGCAGGTGTCTGGGACATTAATATCTGGGAGAGAAGTTCTTTTTTTAAAAATGTTTATTTAATTTTGAGAGACAAAGCATGAGTGGAAAAGGGGCAAAAAAATAGGGAAGCACAGAATCTGAAGCAGGCTCTAGGCTCTGAGCCATCAGCACAGAGCCCGATGTGGGGCTCGAACTCATGAATGCAACATCATGACCTGAGCTGTAGATGGATGTTTAACCAGCTCAGCCACCCAGATATCCCTCTGGGTGGAGGATTCTAGGCACTAGAGAGTCATATGAAAATGCTGAGTTCATTGGTCTAAGTGATCTGGGAGTGGGAGGTGCTGGGCTGTGAGAAGCTCCAAAATGAAAAGAGGTAAGAGAAGAAAAAGGTGAGACCATATTGGGAGCTTCTGAACAACTTTGCCAAAGGCTGATTTCCACCATATGTGTGAGACTCTGTTACTGACAAACTCATTTTCTGAAAATAGTTCCCATACAACCTAATTTTCTATAAGAATGAGCTATTGTTAGGTGGCGGGAACTCTTCCATAAGGAGGAAGATAGATAGCATGGAAACTGCACATGGCCATTATGATCAAGCCAGGGAGCTGAGTGGTCTTCCTGCAAGCATACAATAATTGAGGTAAGAGCAATCATCAAAAACAGATTTAGCTTATCCACAGCTTCACATAGAGTCAAGCCTTTGGGCCAGGAGCCAAAGGAATTTCAGATAAAGTTTGGCCTGCTGGTTCGTAGGCATAAGATATTTTAAGTGTGTTTATGTGTCTGACATACTAGGCATAAAATATATATAAAATTTCAAGAGTTGTATAATTTCTAAAATTTGTATGCATTGTCTAAAGTGAATTACATAACTGGCTTACCATCCTGCTTGTGAAACTTTGGGTCTTTGTACCATTGGTGAATTTGTCATCTCTTGAGCTGTGATTCTAATCTGGGAGTTGAGAGACAGGATTCCTTTGCTGCACATCTTTTGCCAGTTGTAAGAATAATAATATTAATGAGAATAACAATGATATAAACTTAATGAACTTTTTTTTGAGGGCTTACAATGTATTAATCATTCTGCTGATTTAATCCTGACTCATTTCAAACTCACAAAACTTTGTAAGATCAATGTTATTACAATTTTAATTTTACAAACAATTGAAAAGAATGCTTAGAGAAATTGAATGTCATTTCTGGCACAATCAGCCTTCAAATTCCAGTATGTTGATCTGCAGAGCCTGAGCTACAATTGCCTATGATAATCATCTTCCAGAACAAGGGTTGGCAGACTTTTGCTGTAAAGAACTAGAAAGTAAATATTGTAGATTTTTTGAGGCATATGGTTTCTTTTGCCACTCTCCAAGGCTGCTGAGATAGCACAAAAGCAGCCATAGACAGTGCATAAAGGAATGAATAGGACCGTGTTCCAGTAAAACTTTATTTACAAAAATACGTGGTGGGCTGGCTTTGGTCCACAGGCCATAGTTTGCTGACTCATCTATAGCAGCCCTTGTCCCATAAAACCTAACCCAATGAGGGTCATGTTCTATATTTACACTGCCAAATATAGTAGCCATTAGCCAGGTACAGTTATTGAGCTCTTAAAACGTGGCTAGTACGACTGAGAAACTGTACTTTAAATTTTAATTTCATATTAATTATTTAAGTTTCCATTTAAATAGCCCCATCAGCCTAGGGGCTACACCACTGCACAGATTAGATGATAGGTTTTGGCACATACAACAGTTGTAGCCATCATAGCGTGGATTAGACATGATTAGCCTGGACTTCTCTTAAAAATATAACTTCAAAGAACAAATAAAATTATCAGTTGTAAAGCATACAGGACCAATACAAAAATCAGAACAAAATAATCTGTGAGAATTATTATCTCAACTTCTCAAAAACCATTTTTAGATTAATGTAAAAATGGGGTTTTCTCTTCATTCATTCCGTCAAACACAGCTCTTTCATTAAAATTTTCTCTCTCCATCTTTTCTTTCCAGAGATATATAGAGTCAAGGGATTATATCTGCTCCATTTCCCTTGGCAGTTCAGTAGCCTGGGGTTCTGTTCTAAGGCCCACAACCACCAGCTCTGTGAACTTCAGGCAAGTTATTACTCATCTATAACAGTCAGCTAGTATTACCCACATCTTCTTTGACATGTTTTAGGAATTAATTGTAGTGTGTTTAAAATGCTCAACACTTGGACACAGTACATGGTAGGTGATTTATAAGTATTATTAGTTCATTTGCTCTTCTGCCTTCTTCCTAATTTATACATGTTGTTAATTTCATTTCCCACCATTGTTAGTTATCGCTCTAACCAAGTCCACAACCTGGATCTTCTTTGCCATTTCAGCTGCCAAAAGCTCTTTCAAGGACCGGTTATTGGCATGTATCTTTTTTTTCTAGGATATCAAATTCTGACTCTATACAAAACAAACATTAGGAAATTAGTTATGACAATAACGTAAAAATACACATAACCCATTTCCTCCTCATTCCTGTTGTTTCAATCATTTGCAAAAACTGACAAATCAGCTAAAATAGATAAAGACATTAAGTCCTGCAGTGGACTAAATTTTGTCCCCTCAACATTCTTACGTTGGAGCCCTAATCTGTAATGTGATGGTATTTAGAGATAGAGCCTTCATGATGTTACTAGGTTTCCATGATTCATGAGGGTGGGACCCCTTTGATGGGATAGTATCCTTTTAAGAAGAGGAAAAGAGAAAGAGATTTCTCTCCCTTTTGGCTACACAGTGAGAGGCATCCATATACAAGTCAGGAAGAGGGCTGGTACTAGGAGTTCAATCTGCTATCATGGTGATCTTGGTCTTCCCAGACTCAAAAACTGTGTGAAATAAACATTTGCTGTTTAAGATAAGTCTCCTAATCTACAGTATTTTGTGACAGCAGTCCCAGCTGACTGAGGCAGGCCCTCAAATGTCCGGCTTTTTGAGAGTGCACACCACAGCCATATCTCATGCCCACCTGTGCCGTCATAGAAAGGAACAGATTATGCCCCTGTTTGAAGAGGTTTGCATATGTGAGATCCTATAAAACTTATATTGATGTGCACCATGATATCTTTTATATATCAGGGAAAGTTGCATGAACTTAAAACCAAAATATTCACCAAACTGAGTCCAGTAAAACCGTGGTTTGTGAGGATAATTCGTTCCAGAAATGTGCTTATAATCCAAAGCACCTGTATATCAAAGCAAATTTTCCCAGAAGAAACAATGGAAGCTTGGATGATTTGTTCCACAATCCCAAAATATTCATAAGATGAGTAATATAATATAATAATATAATATAATATAATATAGAAAGGAAAACAAAGAAATTAGCCTGTACTTTCTTTGAAAACCTTAATGGCTGGTGTGAGGGAGACAAGAGAGAGGAAGGTTATTGTGAAGGACAACTTTCACTGTCACTAACAGATGTTGACTATAGTACAGTAGTAATAAACTCTTGTCATGTACTGTACTTAATGTAACTGGCAATGAGGCAGCAGGGGAAAGGGTCTCTATCTGCAGGCAGCCTGACCTAGAATGGAGCAACGCATTCCTAAGCTCACTCTTGTAGGACGAGCAAAGGACTGTCTATACGTGCTTTGAAGTGACAAAATATTCATTAGTGCCGGTTGTGGGCACGTTAAAACATTCTGAAAAATCACTGATTTCTGCCAAACACTGTGGCACTGAGACCAAGCATCTGAGCATGGAAGAGGACCACCCCCAACCCCCCAGAAAGAGAGAGAGAGAGGGAGGGAGAGAGAGAGGGAGAGAGAGAGACCATTGGTTCAGTTGTAATCATGTGACATTCAGTTTCGTGTACTGCTCATACTGCAAGATATTGCTCGTTTATCAAGTTAAAATTTATTAGAAATGTTTGCTCATCTTGTGGAACACTTGCAGAACAAGTTTGTCACGATCCAGGGTTTTACTGTATCGGTGTTAAATTAGCTACTAAGTCTGTGGCATTGTAATACACATGCATATGGAGGTGGTTTGAAGTTAAAGAGAAGAAGTGCATTTGATGCTGTTAAAGTAATATTCCATTGCCCGTCAATTTTTCACCACTCAGCATTTGGTCACTGAAATGTACTCACTGATTTAATATGGAATTTAAATATATCTATAACTGAGTACATACAGATATCTATACAGAATATCTATAGAGATTCTCATGTCATCATGCACAGGGATCTGTAAGTGTGACTGTGTGCACTTCCAGACTTCTGGAAGGCTTCTCTGATTCGCTGTGCTGAAGATGAAGCCAGCCATTCAATTGCCAATCCTGAATCATGTAATGCAAAAACTGTCGTGAAGTTTTGAGGCTACAGAGAAGAGGCAGCATCATTTCATATAAACATTGTCTCAACCTCCTTCTCTGCTTTCATGAACATATTTTTCTGCATATTTAAAGTTTATAGCAGAGCACAAGGTTTAGAGTTTCTTTCCATATTCCGACTTTATAGCAAAGCCACAACTACATATTAATATAGCGGCTGTAATGTATTTCTAGTTAAGCTGCCATAAAGTCTAGGGCTTTCCACATCATCACTTTTGAAGGTCGGTGCCACAGAGAAAAAAGCCATTTGTACTGGGTCGCCATGGTGGTGTGTAATATACATGGTGATAAATATCACAATATATTTCATTTTTATATGTTTTTGATGAAGAGGTAAAGGTGCATCTTCTACGGTTGCTTTTCAGAAATTGCTCATCTGTTTGGAACGAGGGTAAAAGACACTGAAGCTAAACATTATTTATCGAGACATCACCCCTCTTCACTCACACCACAGCAGAAATGAGGAGAGGATGCCAATGATATTTCACTTACAGTATTGATTTCCAGAGCTCGCCTGTGAAAGCCCTGCGTGTGTATTCCAGATAAATGTGAGAAAATGGAGATATTCTGACAAGTGCTGTTTCTGTTGTTTTTTATTTTTATCATTCTGAGAATTTACATCTTTTTGAAGTGTAATTGGAAATGTCTTTCAGAAGTTACTTCACGGCTTTCACGTGGTGCCTAATACTTGTAAGTGCGTGGGACTCATTTAATTGCTCACGGGTATCAGTGTGTGCACACACACACGTACACTCTACACACACACACACATAACATAATCTTAGTTTCTTACAGTAACAGAGAGTTCAGTGAACAATGCTGTTGTGTTTGCCTATGAAGGATGACCCAGGAGAGATGGAATTATGTGTCTCCTTCCTCGCCTTTTCGTTTTGCTCCGATTTGGTTTTCCTCTTTCAATGAGGGGCTAAGAGCATTCATCCCTATTAGCTAAGCTAACTCTCTTCCTTTTCCCTTTGATATCGCCCTGACCGTGACAACTTTTTATGCAAAGTCACTCCCAATATCCCGTTTTATTTTTCATTGCCATGAACATCTACCAGGATGAGAAGAGTGATCTTCAGAAGGGAGACAGCCGTGAACATGCAGATCAGCTCGGTGCACCCTGCGTGCAGGAGAGGGAGGCTTGGGAGGGAGGCTCGCTCCAGCTCTTGTGTGCTGCGCTCTGCTCCCACTTCTCTGAGCCAGATCAAAGGGCTCCCAAAACCCCGCTTCCTCTGCTTTCCTCTTCCAGCCCAAAGTGTGAAGCCCTGCACGTGCAGGGGCCTTGGCCAGGTCTGAGATTGGAGGTCACCATTCTGATCTCTTGACCCTTTTGGTTTTTCCTTCTCAATTCCCAAATTAGGTCCCTGCACGCATTCATATTTCTTGTTTCTAAGCTTTAAGGGTTTCTTTCTTTTATTAAAAATGATAGACAGTGAGCAGGCATGGCCTTAACGTTAAAAAGTATCAGGAGTGGGTCCCTGGGTGGCTCAGTCAGTTGGGCGTCCACCTTCAGCTCAGGTCAAGATCTCACAGTTCGTTGGTTCGAGCCCTACATCAGGCTCTATGCTGACAGCTCAGAGCCTGGAGCCTGTCTTCGGCTTCTGTGTCTCCCTCTCTCTCTGCCCCTCCCCTGCTTACTCTCGGTGTCTCTCTCTCAAAATAAAGACATAAAAAAAAAGTATCAGGAGATCCAAGCATGCTTGCATAGCATTTCAACAGTTAGCAAAATACTATCTCATAAAACAGAAATTAATGATATCTACTACTAAGGCACATCACCATTGATTTCAGCAATTTCTGTAAAACCTTGGCATATTCATTTAATTTCCAATGAGCACAGTCCATGTATACATTTCTTTAGATACATACCAATATAAAAACAAGGGAATAATAAAGATAGAAATATACTTCTTACCTATAATTTTAGAAATAGTGTGGGTTTTTCAGCAATGATGTTTGTCACATAACAATATAGTTGACAGAGTGTTACATTCGTTACAGGTGTAGAGAATTCAGTGTAGAGATTCAGCAAGTCTATTCCTTATTCTGTGCTCACCACAAGCATAGCTACCATCTGTCATCATACAATGTAGTACAATACTGTTGACCATATAAGAGGATATACTTTTTAATAACTAGAATTTTAGAAATATAGGATTGGTTACACTAGTTGGTGAAATGAGTGATTTTCAGTAAAATATGTCTGTGTGTTGACATTTATGTGTATCGAGAAAGAATATGTAAGAGGTATATTCTCGCTTTTCACACGTAATTGCAGTTATTTTCTTTTTTTTTCAATTAAAAATTTTTAAAATGTTTTTATTTATTTTTGAGGAAGAGAGAGACAGCGTGAACAGGGGAGGATCAAGGAAAGAGGGAGACACAGAATCTGAAGACAGCTTCCAGGCTCTGAGCTAGCTATCAGCACAGAGGCTGACATGGGGCTTGAACCCACTAACCATGAGATCATGACCAAAGCTGAAGCTGGATGCTCAAACAACCGAGTCACCCAGGCACCCCTAATTGAGGTTATTTTCAAAGTTGGAATTCTCAGTGTTACTTAAGAGCATATCATTAAGAAGACACGATGAACACTACCAAACTCAGTTTCTGAAGATCAAGGAAGGACCTTCTCTGGAGGTGAAAAATTAACGGAATGGAAAATTAAATCTATTACAGCTCATTGATGTGATTAGCTTTATGATGTATGTAGTTGCTCAGGATAATTGTGAACACAGCTGACATATAGTGGAATTCTATTTTTAGAAAAGCATCTAAAATCCACATTAGTGCAAACTTCAGAGGCAATCCGCATGAGACATTTAACTGGCTGAATTTATGCATATCATTTTCTTCATTAAAAGATTAATTAAAAATATTTCTTTTCAGTTTATTGAGAAATGATTGACATACATCAGTGTATACGTTTAAAGTGCAGTGATATATGAGTTACATTAAAAAAATTTTTTTAACTTTTTAAAAATTTTTATTTATTATTGAGAGAGAGAGAGCATGAGCATGGAAGGGCAGAGAAAGGGGGAAACACAGTATCTGAAGCAGGCTCTGGGCTGTCAGCACACAGCCTGGTGTGGGGCTCGAACTCACAGACCGTGAGATCATGACCTGAGCGAAGTTGGACGCTTAACCAACCAAGCCACCCAGACACCCCCTGAGTTACATTTTTGTGAAATGACTACCACAATAGGGTTAGTTGTTATTTATTTATCAGATGAATATGGGATCTGCCAAGCTAAGAGCGATACAGATGGGGAGAGTGAGATTCTTGAGAAAGGTCCCTACAGGTTGCTACTTGATCAGTAGTTAGTAGTAGTTAGTTGGTCAATTAGTTTATTAGTATTGTCTGTTCAACCAGTATTGGTATGTTTCGATTACAGTATCATTTTTACAGTGTGTTCAAAAAGCATGAGTTAGCAGTACCATTTACTAAACAAAACAAAATTATCAAAGCAAAAACCCTGAAGGGCTGTAGTTGAGTTCAGGCTGGAAATGGATCAGTTAGGTATTTTGGCCCTACTTCTCTTACAGTGTAACGATGTTAGACTCTACCAGTTGACTTATAAGTGACTTTACATTGCTCTGTTCATATCTCCACTTACCACTGTAACTAGAGCTTCCAGTGCTGTGTTAAACAGAGGGGTGAGTAGGTTTGTTTGTTTTCCTCCTTTTTCTAAACAGAAAACACTCACTCTTTCACTGTTACCTATGATGTTAGCCGTAGGCTTTCAATAGACCCCATTCTCAGTTTGAAAAAAAAAATCGTTCCTTGATTGCTGAGAGTTTTTATCATGATGATTATGAAATTTTGTCCAACGTATTTTCTTCATCTATTAAGGCAGTCAAATAATTTCTTAATTTTTAATAACACAATTTGGTGAATTCCACTGGTTGATGTTTCTTTCTTTTTTAACATTTATTTATTTTTGAGAGAGAGAGAGAGAGAGAGAGAGAGAAATACAGAACGTGAGGCGGGGGCCGGTCAGAGAGAGACACACACACAGAATCTGAAGGAGGCTCCAGGCTCTGAGCTGTCAGCACAGAGCCTGACGTGGGTCTCGAACCCACGAACTGTGAGATTATGATCTGAACTGAAGTTGACTGTTTAACCAACTGAGCCACCCAGGCACCCCATGATTAATGTTTCAAAGGTTAAAACCAACTTTGCATTCTGGAGATAAATTCTAATTTGTCATGATGTATTGTTTTTAAAAAATGCATTTCCTGATTTCCTTTGCTAAAATGTAAAAAATATTTTTGTGACTCTCTTTATTGTAGATGTTATAGTATGAAGTTTTTGTTACTTATTTATTTATTTTTTTGGTCTGGTTTTGATACCAGGGTAATGCTGTCCTCTTAAAATGAATTGATTGGGAAATGATTCCTGCTATTCTAGTTCCTGGATCAGTTTGTGTAGGATTAGGATTATTTCTATTATAAATGTTTGGCAGAATTCAATAGTGTAGCCCTGTGAGCCTAGAATTTTCTTTCTGGAAGGATTTTTAACCACAAGTTAACTTAAAACAATATTGGGGTTACTATTTCATCTTAAGTGAGCTTTGGTAGTTTATGTCTTTAAAGAAATTTGTCAAAAAAAAAGAAATTTGTCCAATTCATCTAAGTTTTCAAATTTATTGGCATGTGTTGCTCATGATATGTTACATTTTTAGTATCTATACCTTCTGAAGTGAAATCCCCTCTTTTCACTTATGATGTTAGAATAGGAATGTTCTTTTTTTTTTTTCCAGATCTCTTACTAGAGGTTTCTCAATTTTAATGATTCCCAAACTTTTGGCTTCACTGATTTTCTTTATTGGTTTTCTATGTCTTTGATTTCTATCCTTATATTGAATATTAACTTCATACTACTTGCTTTGGGTTTAATAGGCGTTTCTTTTCTTACTTTGTTAGAATGCATGTTCCTTAGGTCACTGATTTTAAGATCTCCCTCATTTTTATTATAACCATTTATTGCCATGATTTCCCTTATAAACATTGCTTTGGTTGTACCCCACCCCCCATTTTAATGTATTGTGCCTTCATTTTCTTTCATTTCAAAATATTTTCTTGTTTTCCTGGATTTCTGCTTAATCTTGTATTAATTTAGAAATACGTTGTTTACTGTCCCTATATCTGTAGATTTTTCCTAGATCATTCTGTAATTGACTTTTAGTTTAATTTCATTTTGAATAGTGAACACTCTGTACGTTTTTACTCCTCTTAAATTTGTTGAGGCTGGTTTTATGGCTCAGCGTATGCTCTACTTGGATGAATATTTTAAGTGTGTTCAAAAGCCCATATACTGCTATTTTGGGAGGAGTTAGCCATCAATATCAATTAGGTCAAGTTCATTGATGGATTTGCTCAAGTCTGTTATATTCTTCTTGATGACTTCTCTGCTTTTTCTAGCAGTTATAAAGAGAGATGTGTTATCTATCCAAGTAAAATTGTTTACTGGTCTGTATCTCCATTAAGTTCCACCAATTTGTTTCCTCCTTTATTCTGAACCCGTATTTTTTGGATGCGCCCACATTTGTGATTTTTATACCCTCCTGCTGAAACAATCTCTTTATTATTGTAAAATATCCAGCTTTATTCCTCATAACTTTCTTTTTAAAATCTACTTCAGTTTACATCACTTATGTAGCATTTTTAATTTTTATCCTCCTTGTGTCTTTGTATATAAAATTTGGGTGTTTTTTTTTTGTTTCTTTGTTTCCCATAATATTGAGGTACAATTAACATACAGCAGTGTATATGTGTAAGGAATACATCAAAATGATTTGACTCGCATCTGCTATGAAATGACTACCACAATAAGTTTAGTTAACATCCATCATCTCATAAAGATAGAAAAAAAAGAAAAAAAAAGCTTTTTTTTTCTTATAATGAGGGCTCTTAAGATCTACTCTCTTAACAACTTTCAAATTTACAGACAGTGGTATAACTTGTTTTTTTATAGACAACTTCTAGTTGTTTTAGCTTTTTTAAAAAATAGTTTATTGTCAAATTGGTTTCCATGTAACACCCAGTGCTCTTCTCCACAAGTGCCCTCCTCCATCACCTCTTCTCCTCCTGCCCCTCCCCCTTCAACCCTGGGTTCATTTTCAGTATTCAATAGTCTCTCAGGTTTTGCGTCCCTCTCTCTCTGTCTAAAAATTTCTGATTTTTTATTCAGTGTTTAGACAATTTATATTTAATATTAGTTTGTTTAATTAATCAATATAATTTGATTTAAATCTATGAGCTTATTATTTATGCCCCATCTGCTCTTTGTTCATTTTTTCTTTTGTCTTCCCTTGTATTAACTCAGTTGATTCTTATGATTTCATTTTATTTCTACTTTGTGTCTTATCAACTACACCTCACTGTTTTTTTTTCATTAGAGTAGTTTCCTTAGAGATTTTTTTTAAATTAAAAAAAGCTTCTTTTATGTTTATTTGTCTTTGAGAGAGAGCAAAACAGAGTGTGAGTGGGGAAGGGCAGAGAGAGAGGGAGACACAGAATCTGAAGCAGGCTCCAGGCTCTGAGCTGTCAGCACAGAGCCTGATGTAGGGCTTGAACTAGTGAACCATGAGATCATGACCTGAGCCAAAGTTGGACACTTAACCAACTGAGCCACCAAGGTTCCGCAGTTTCTTTAGAAATTTTAACACGTATCTTTAACTTCTGGGTCTACATTCAAATAACATTGTACCACTCCATGGGAGTGTAAGAAATCTGTGCAAACTTTCCACCATCTCCCCCTTCCCGTCTTTTATGCTATTGTTATCATGTATTTTACTTCTCAATATGTTAAAATACCTACCAGACATTGTTACTATTTTTGCTTTAATTAGTAGGTGTTTAAGATTTGCTTATAACTTTTTGAGCTTGGTCTACTTTTCATTTTCTGAAATCAAACCAGATATCCCCTCAGTAACTGGCTTTATACTCAACTGCTCAATAAGTATCCAGACACCCACATTTTCTCTAATCTGTTGCATTTCTATTTTCTAATTTAGATTTTTATTACTCCGGTAATTGAATCACTCACTTGAATATTATCCACATAGATATTTGTTACTTAGATACATATGCATTCTGTTCTCCTGAAGGTCACCCTAGAATTGCTGACTTTCTACATGTTTCATAAATGTTCCCTTCGTTATAATATGGTTTGTTTTATATGGTTATAATTATAATTTTATAGCATGGCTTATTTTATCATATTTTACGTAAGTTTAATTATAAACTAAGGCCTAATCACACACTATCTACATGTTTTTATTAGGTTGTTGAAATTTTTTAAGAGCCACCATTTTTGAGCAGAACTGTCTCTGTGGTGGTAAGAGCATAACCAGAATGTACAAGTGATTAAATTAGAACTAAAATATGAACATATTAATTACTAAGTACGAATGTACTGCTTTTAGGTAAGTATCACGGAATCGATATTTTTAGGGATTTAATGCTTGAGTATAAATGTACATGATTTTAGTTCTATGAACAGTGAAATAGTTTCTTCAAAAGTGCTGAGCACATTGATTTGAAAATTTGTACCTTATCCACCCGCAGCTGCAGTAAAACACTTCATTGTATAAAAGTCAAGAAAAACATTACCTGAAACTATGTTTAAATGAGGTAATTTTTCATTCAAACTATAGCCTGGCCATAAAACTCTAGGGGTCACATCTACAATAGGCTCTAGATTAGGGTTTAGTTCAAATGAAGACCCTACTTATATCCAGGCATCTTGCTCAAACTGACCATGATAAATGTAAACCTCTTATTTTCAATATTTAATATATTTAAGGTAAATTATTTCAGGGCATTTGTGAGCTAGTTTGGCAGCGGGAGCATCAACATTTCATGGAATATAATACAAAGATTAATTCTATTACATCTGAATCTGATTCTCTAAGGTACATGAAAATCACATAGGGATGGCTACATAGTTTCAGGTTCATAACTTGCTATAGGGGGTCATAAATTGGCTCTATGAAGTTCACTTTGCCCCCAGGAGAAACCATGAAGAGCAACATGATTTGAGCTATGCTGTGTGTGGTGGAATTAATGCAGCAGGGAAAAAAAGAAATCCACTTTCAGCTTGAATTTAGTTTCACGGGAGCAAAAAGTACAATGCATGAAGAGAAATTAGACATTCACAGGGACTGAAAATATGACTGTTAGTCCCTCCAAAGGTAATTACCAGCCTAAGAAGCAATTAAAATGCAAAAGAAGTGTCGTATTTACATCAAAAGGTAAATATAATATTTGGAAATCTTTAGAGACCAAGATGGAGGAGAAAACCCCCTACTTCTTGATTTTATTTGACTAATTCCTCATTAGATTTTTTTTCTGCCTCTGGGTACCTCACAGTAGGTAGGAGGACCTGAGAGAGAACATTTCTGACCCTTTCATACTCTAATAAATGGGAAGGAAGTACAATGCAGCAATTTTCCTTTGAAATGGTGACTGAACTTTGTTATTGTTGAGTTAAGAAAACTGTAGGTGTGGTTCAATTTATCTGTTATCCTGGAAAGTTCCTTTGACACTATCAAAAGCTGTCAGATTTCCTTTTTATTTTATTGTAAGGTTTAGAAATATGTAATTATTCAATCTTTTCTTTAAACTAAATACAATTGGGAGATGCAGTTCCTGAAACATCTCTCTTTTCAATTTCCTGCAAAAACCCTTTGAATGAACTCATCCTGCTACAAAAAAAATATGTATGTTCCCTTTGTCTGATTTTCAAGGCCTCTGTGTTGTGTTATTTCCATTTGTCCAGTCTTATTTTTAACTGCTTTTCTTCCAGTGTCTTTTCTTTCCCAAATCTCAGTAAAGGTCAATCATGTTCCCTGAATTTCTTCTTCCTTAACCTTCTCTTTATAATTCTGCCTTCGAACACTCTGTTCTTTTCTGAATCCTTCACAGAGTCTTTACTAATGCTTTCAAGCATAAGAAAATTCCCTCCCCACCTCTCCAAGGCACATACTGGTGACATTCTATTATGGTTCGGATTTCCGTCGAATAGAAACTCTGTTAGTGTATCTACCGCAGTGTTTAACGTATAGTATGGACCCAATGAATATATTTTGAGTTAATGCTAAATAAATTGATAATTAAAATAACACATATGACAAAAATAACCTTAGGAATACGTGGAAAGTACTTCTTACAGGTTTTTTTTTTTGGTTGCTTTTCTAACTAGTATGAATTTTTTTCTTCACTGCAAAACATGGTGCTATAGAACCTGGATATGTGTATATGTGGTGCCGGCTCATATCTGGAAGGTTATTGTCTTAGTTCATTCAGACTGTTACAACAAGAAAGCACAGACTGGGTCGCTTAGAAACAACAGACATTTATCTCCCACAGTTCTAGAGACCGCAAGTCTGAGAACAGCATGTCAAGATGGTCGCATTCTGGTGGGGGTCCTCTTCCCGGTTCATAGCTGGCACCTTCTTGCTCTGTCCTCATATGATGGAGAGAACTTGGGAGCTCTGTGGGGTGTTTGAGTAAGACATTGATGCCATTCACGGGGGCTCTCCCCTCATGAACAAATCACTTCACAAAGTCCCCAACTCCTAATACCATCGTATTTGGAGGTTAGGATTTCAACATATGAATTTGGGAGACCAGAAACCTTCAGGCATAGCAGGAACGAACTGTTAAACCTAAAACAGTAACAAAATTTTAAACAAGAGTGTACTTGCATACATGAAAAATTTCAAGGATTATTTATGTTAAAATATAAAATAAGGAAAATAAAACAGATTGGGAGATATTAGCAATAAATGTTGTGATGAGATAATATCCTTAATAGAAAAAGCAGTCACACCGTTGACTTTGGGCCTGATTACATCACCGTGGCCATGAACCGGGGGTGTACCTGATTGGGCACCCCTTTGGGGCTTGCAGAGACATCTGCTTTCTCAGAAACACATGAATTCAGAAATAAGACCAGAGGTTTGTAAGAAGTAGGAATGGATTCTGAAAATGAAATCAGTAATTTCCCACTACAGTGGGATTGAGATTGATTTTTATTATCGTTCCTGTTCTTTTCCAGGTTTCCAGATTTTCTATAATAACCATGAATTATTACTTCTATGATCAAAAAAGAGTTCTGTGGGCATGTATTATTTTTAAGGAATAAAATAAGCTCTATTGAATGTGAACCAGCTACAAAAGCCTCTGGAAGAAGGCGGAAAGTTATTCTCTGAGCTGTAATAGAAACCAAAACAAGGTAGCTTCAAGTCACCCAGCTGAGGGCTATGAAATTGAGCTGGGGGTCTCTCAGTCTCGATACCTTTACTGAAGTGTCACCCTTATTTCTGTTCCTCTTGATAAGCAGTCTCTGGGAAAACCATTTCTTAGAGAGATACATTGTGGGACAGAAAAGGTAGGTGAAACGTAGCTAGAATATAAGGATCCGTGCTACCTTTCCTGAAAGAAAAATAACAGAACTTCAGATAAATAACAAAACTATGGATATGGAGAATACTCACATATCATTTGGAAAAGATTTTGCCTTGCAAAGAACACATGACATTTTCTGTATCATTATTCAGTTGTACATGTGTGTGTGTGCAAGACACTTAAACTCTGGGATGGTAACTTCTTTTCTTTTCTTTTCTTTTCTTTTCTTTTCTTTTCTTCCCTTCCTTCCTTCCTTCCTTCCTTCCTTCCTTCCTTCCTTCCTTCCTTCCTTCCTTCCTTCTTTTCTTTCTTAAGTATTTGTTTATGTTGAGAGAGAGAAGAGTGCTCATGCAGTGGTGAGAGGCAGAGAGAGAGGGAGAGAGAGAATCCCAAGCAGGTTTCATACTGTCAGTGTGGGATTGGAACTCATGAACCTTGAGGTCATGACCTGAGCTAAAATTAAGAGTCTGTCACACAGCCTACTGAGTCACCCAGGCACCCCAGGACCTTAGTTTCTTCCTTCATATGAATAGTTGAGTTAGATGATCTTTGAGGGAGGTCCTCTTCAGCTCTCAAATTTCTAAAATTCTAAAAAATATGTATTAGGTATTTTTCCTCTCTGGGATTCTCTGGTGAGGAATAGTGAGTAGATGCAGGAGAAGAAATAATTTTGGCCCAACTATTGACAGTGTTTGCTGAGGTGGTAGAACCTCTTTCAAGCCATCCTTCCTTGAAATTTTCTCTGAGTCAATAGTAAAAAGAGAATTTCTAACTTCCAATTTTTGAGTGGGCAAGCCTCTGAGTAAACTTAGCAATTTTCAGAGAACTAGGCAAAAGTTACCTTTCCAAAACATTTTTGGTGAAACTTTAATATTTAGGTAGCAGCAATATATTTTTTTGACTTTCATTTTTAAAAAATATTTTATATTTGAGAAAGAGAGAGAGCAGGAGAAAGGCAGAGAGATAGACACAGAATCTGAAGCGGGCTCCAGGCTCTGAGCTGTGAGCACAGAGCCCGATGTAGGGCTCAAACCCAGGAGCAGTGAGATCATGACCTGAGCCAAAGTCGGACTCTTAACCAACTGAGTCCCCCAGGTGCCCCTAACTTTCATTTTTTTAATGTAGGTATAGCTATACATACTCAAGTGTTATATTGCAGCATTATTAAATTTAAAAAATCACCTCGATATACTAGGAACCATATTTAAGCATCATCACCTTAAATTAGCTTTGTAATTTATTTCAGCCTACTTAAAGAAGTGTAGTAACAAGTCCGGAATGATTTTGAAAAGTAAATTTGATTCTCTGTAACCACTGATGTGTAGAAAAGACAGTCTTTGGTAAATGATGGTCAGCGTTTTAATTTTCTCTTCAGACAGCATTTCTCAACTTCAGTTTGTGCTGCTTTGTTTTTATAAATTCCTTCATAATATTTGCCATTGTCTCATTCCATTATCATGTTAGCATTTAAAAATATTCTTTTTTCACATTATTTAAATAATAAACTTTATGTTTCTATGAATAAAATAGCTACTTACCTGTGACACATGTAAGGTAACCATAAAAATGTGTATGTACCAAAACATGTTATATATGTACCTCCAAACACAAACATGTGCAACCAAAGCATACTATTGATTTTAAAAATTAAAAACAAATAACTAAATCAGGGCAATAATGAAAAATTTCTGAGCTGCGAAATAGAGTTTGTTAGCCACTAATAATTACACAGTGCATTGTCATTTTGAGATGAAAATGAGGTTTGAAGTTTATTATGCACAGCTTTTCAAAAAAGTTTAATACCACTCAGCAGATATATGTAGTAGGAAAACATAAACGATATTTAACAATCACCCCAATAGTAAAAATTAATTTTTTATCAATCAAAATGATGTTTTTTCTTCAATAAGATTTTATGTCAAGAAGCCATCCGAGAGCCTATTCCGGATCTGCTCTTTGGAACAGGTTCATTTAAATAACTGTCAGTTTTGTGAACATAAATTCATGATGTTTAGGATATGAGCCACAGGGGCTCCTGGGTGGCTCAGTCGGTTAAGCGTCCGGCTTCAGCTCAGGTCATGATCTCACAGTCCGTGGGTTCCAGCCCCGCGTTGGGCTCTGTGCTGACAGCTGGCTCGGAGCCTGGAACCTGCTTCAGATTCTGTATCTCCCTCTCTCTCTGACCCTCCCCTGCTTACGCTGTCTCTCTCTGTCTCACAAAAAAATCAATTAAAAATGTTAAAAATTTTTTTAAAAATATATTTGCGACAATGTTTTTCTGATAAGTTAATAACTAGGTAATTCAGACAATTGTATTGGTTGATTGGAAGACTGAATGAGTGGAATGAGGGGATTTACAATGAGGGTTCTCTCTGTCTCTCTCTCCTTTTTTTTTTTCCCCTAGCCAGACTCAGATCCTGCACTCACAGCCTCCTGGGTTAGTACTCTTATTCATACAATGTGATTGAAACCCAGAGAGGGCATATGACACGGAAGCTCACATAGTTGTGAGTCTCAGCCAAGACCAGAATACACTTCTTTTTTTCTAAGTTTATTTATTTCTGTAAGAGAGGGAGAGCATGCAAGTGAGCCAGGGGCTGAGAGAAAGGAGAGCTCCTAAGCAGGCACCATGCTGTCAGCTCAGAGCCCAGTGCAGAGCTCCATCTCACAAACCATGAGCTCATGACTAGAGCTGAAACCAAGAGTTGACCAACTGAGCCACCCAGGCACCCTGATCCAAACACATTTCTAATAGACTCCAGAGATTCTCTTCTCATAGTTCAATTCAGCTACCTCTGAGGAACCTGGAATGGCCTAAGGGCGTCAGCCTTGACTTCTTCTTCAAGAGCTTTCTCTTGGGTTCCAGCAGTATCTGGCAGGAGCTGACTTTGCTTAGATGGGGGCTGTCCCTCTGCTCTCTGCTCATCTAACCTCCCTGGCCTATCCCTGCTTTTAAAACTCTAAAGCAGGATTGTGGGCAAAAACCTGGCAGGAGTATAGGAATATGCAACGTGCACACACACTGCGTCAAAATAAGTCACACAGAGAAGCCTCAGACTAAGTCACGCAGGACTTTCATCCTACACAGCCTGCCCTCCCTTCCTTCTTAACCATTGTTTCTCTGGTTGTCTTTTCTCCGCAGCTGGGGCCCCTCCCTCTCCCAACCCAGGAGCATGTCACCTGTTGTTAAATCACCTGGCTGACCACAGATACTTCAACCCTACTTCAGCAAACAGCCATCGTGGTGAAAATTCAGTGTCTAATCGAAACACATGTAAAAATTGGTGTGTAAGTCTGTGGACTGACAGTATTTCTTGTTTCTTCATTCATTTCATTATATAATTTGACCATTTTCTTTTTAAAGATAGTAGGTTCATTCCATAAGGGAACTGTAGAAAGGATGACATTACACATATTTCATGACTTGTTAACAGCTATGGATGTAAAATAAATTAGTAGATGAAGGAAAAGAGAGAAGATTGAGATTCATAGTCAGCCTGGGGATTGGGACTATGCCAAGTTTTATCTATCTCTGCTGACCCAGGTCTTTGCTAATAGGAACAATAAGGAGTGTGCTCTATTTATGAGCCTGAAGGGCCAGGGTCAGATCAGTTCAGCAGTATTTTAAAACATCACTTTTCAACTTACGGCTTCTCTCTCATACATCATGAGTCCTTCTCACTCAACCACTTCACCCCCATCAGTGTATACACATGTTCTGGAGACATTCATCTTCAAATCAATAAAACAAAACCCACCCAAAGAAAAAAACAAAATCTCAAATGTCCTTTGACTCCACAAACCCTCCAGCTAACACCACATATGACTTCCCTGTTTTATAGAAAAACACCTCTTAAAAATTGTGACCTGTCTTCACTGCCTCAAACTCCTTCCTCTCTCCCTCCTCCAGTCTGACTCTTCCAATTTGACTTTCATCCCAATGACTCGAATCTTCATGAAGAAATCACCACATTTCTCCATGTTGTCTAAATCCATGGGGACATTTTTTTCTTAAACAATCTAACTTCTCAGCAATATTTAACCCAGTCCAGCATTCATTCTTTCTGTCAACACTCATTTATTATTTTTTTGGTGACAGTATACCCTCTGGTTCCTAACTTCTTATTGGCTGTTCCTTTTCAGTCTTCTTTATCAGACCTTTAAAATTTGGAATTCTCAGGAGCCTGTGTCCTTCTTTTCTTCTTTAACTACTTGACCTCTTAGATGATATCTTGTCTCGTGGTCTTAAATAGCTTCTATTGCTGAAAATTCAAATCTGTTTATTCCTCATTCATATTTAGCTGCCAATATAACCATTAGTCAGTAGTCTATAGTCTTGTAATAAAGAAAGAACCCCCTTGTTCCTTTCCAAGTCTCCTGTGATCTCAGTAAAAATGGCTCCTCCATCCGCCTGTAGCCAATTCATCACCAAGTCCGAGTCTTTAAGTCTTTAAAATATTTCTCAAATCCATTCATTTGTCTCCATATTGGCAACCTCCATCAGAGTTCAGCTAGCATCCTCTCTCACCCAGAAAACTAAAATTAACCCAAGTGTTGTCTTCTAGTTTCTACTCTTTCGCCATCAATTTTTTACACATCAGCTGGTGTGATCTTATGCAAGAGTATAAAGAAAAAAATGTTCCTCCCTAGTTTTATATCCATTCATTGGCTTCCAAATCTTCTGAGAAAAAACCCAAATGTTTTCCATGTCTTTTAAGCTCCTGAGTGATCTGTATAGTTCTCTAATTCTATCTCATACCACTCTCCCTCTCCAATTATCTCCAGACAACTCTTCTCCTTTCTGATTCTTCAGCATACAAGGCCCTTTCATGTGTCAGACACTTTGTATTTGTTCTTCCTTCTGTGAGGAATTCTCTTCCCTCAGCTCATGTCATGGTTGACTCTTACTCACCTTAATTTTCTTGACACAAATATCACCTCCTAAGAGATTCCTTTACTGGTGACTACAAAGTTGACCTCTCCCACTACTTTATACTACATCTTATTATTTTCTTTATACACCAATCCAAGTTTGAAAAGATATCTTGTTTAGATATTTATTTATTTATTATTTGTCTGCTGTTAAGTGTCTTGACCATTACAGGCAGACATCTTGTCCCCATAATGCCTGAAATGTAGTAGGCATTATTAATTTATTTACTGAATTCTGAATCATAGGAACTTACAGTTGATTTGGGGAGATCAAGACATATTAAAATGTCCATGTGAACTCAAGCATCAAATAATATTACAAAGCATTATCTAGTTGAATTCTATATGAAATGAACAAGAAGTTCTATATACATTAATAAGTAGAAAATATTTGTCAAAGGAAAAGAAATATGGGTATTAAGTAGAGGAAGCTGAAGAAAGCCAAATTATAGTAGGAAAATGCACAGGTATGAAGATTTGAATTAAGTAGCCAGTTTGTCTTGGTGCACAATTTGGAGATGAATGGGCTACAGAGTTGGGATTAGGTTATATTTATTAATGTTTAAATTTACTAGGATGAAAAATTTAAACTTAAATTTTTTTTATGTTTTTATTTTATTTTTGAGAGAGAGACAGAGTGTGAGCAATGGAGGGGCAGAGAGAGGGAGACATAATCTGAAGCAGGCTTAGGCTCTGAGCCGTCAGTGCAGAGCTGGACATGGGGCTTGAACTCACGGACTACGAGATCATGACCTGAGCTGAAGTTGGAAGCCCAGCCTACTGAGTCACCCAAGCCCTCCTAGAAATTTAGACTTTTAATGAAATGAGTGAAGAATCAGTGAAATATTGGGTCTAAGGAGCAGTAGTTGATGTGATAGTAAAGTCGTATAATTTAATGAAGGGGTCACTTATGAGTGAAAAAAGGAAGAGATGATACAGGAGAAATGACTAAGAAAATAAAATACTTGTCCATGCAAAAACTGATGAGAAACTGTTGAGGAGGGTATGTAGAAGACATTTCAAGGAGTAACAGAAGAATTGTTGGTTGGATATGAATTCAGTAAGGATTTGAATGAATGAGAGCTTACTGGGAGATTATTGCTGACATTGGGGAAAAAAGACAAAATTGAATATAGGTAAACACACACACACACACACACACGCAATCCAAAAGTAAAATGTGTCATTACTCACAGATGGCCTGGTTGTGTACCTAAAACATCCAAAAGAATTTATAAACACACAATCAGAATTAAAAAGTGAATTCAGTAAGTGTGCTGGATATAAATTCAATATAGAAGAATTGAATTTAAAATATATACCAGCAAGCAACAACAGTAAATATAATTTTAAAAAGATATGGTTAATAATAGCATCCACAAACATCAAATACCTAGGAAAAATTGAATGAAATCTGTGCAAAACTTCAACACAAAAAACTGTAAGACTTTATGAGAGAGGGATTAAATAAATGAAGCGATACTGTATGGTCCTAGACTGTTACACTGTAAAGATGTCAGTTCTCCCTGGAATAATAGATGGGTTTAATACAATGTCAATCAAAATCAATTTGCTTAAATTGATAAGCTAATTCTAAAATTCATCTGCAAAGGCAAAGAAGCCAAGGATAGGCAGGGTGATCTTGAAGAAGATAAAGAAAATTGGAGTGTTTATACCACAAAATATTAATCTCCATTATAAAGCTATAGTAATTAATATAGTTTGGAAATTCATGTAAAGGTAGATAAACTGACTAATAAAATGAAATAGTCTAAACTCAAACACGCACACATTAATACAAATTGTTGCTAAATTTTATATGTCTCTTTTATGTCCACTTAGATTTATATTTGCATATATATTATAGAATAATATATTCCATAAAGGAAATGTGTGTAGCTCCAAACACAGATGTGTACTGCACATAGTATTTAATCAATATACATTTCATTATGTTATGCTACAGAAGCTAAGTTTCATTCTGTTATTTAACAAATATTTATCAAGTGCTCATAGTGGGCCGAGCACTGTTCTAGAAGATGATAGTGATAGGTTGATTGTATCAACAGCTTCCCTTTCGTATACCTCTGTATCCAAAGCTTTTGATTGTGTCCTGGCACACTGACTCTGGGATTGGCCAATGGGACCTGATTGGGCCGGTGTAACAACTGCAAAGTTAAAGGGCTTTAAAAATGCTTGCATGTTTCTGTTCCCTTTCATGGAACCCTGCCACTACCATGAAGATAAACCAGGCTAACCTGCTAACGGGATGTGTGACACATGTAGAGAGGAGCCAAGTCATTGCATCTAAGGTCATCCTTCCTAGACCAGTGAGCCTTCAGCCTTCCAGCCAGCTGGCCAACGACTCATGAATGAGACTGGCAAAGATTAGCCAAACCCAGTACAGATCTGCTAGGGGATCTGCCCACAGGGGAACTATCCAGAGACCCATAAACATGTGAGAAATCATAAATGACCATTGGTCAAAGCTACTAAGCATTAGGGTGGTTTTCTGATCCCCAGAAACTCAGTGGTCTAATGAAAGTGATATAGCATTCAATAAAACATACAGAAACTCTGCCTTCATGGTAATCATTTCAAGTGATAAATCTACATTGTATTAGATGGGGATTAATGCTATGCAGAGATTTGCTTCAACATGGCTAAATTATATGTAGACAATAAATATGTACGTCTTATTTAAATAACAAAAGAAAAATAAACTGTTTCCACTATTTCTTCTTTCAAAAACTAAAATTTTACTTTAGAACAGTTTTATATTTACAGAAAAAAATTTAAAGATATTATAGAGAGTTCCATATATTCCCACACCCAGTTTTATCTGTATTAACATTTTACATTAGTAGCATACATATAATTAAGGAGCCATTATCGATAACTCAAGGTTAAGTCCATGCTTTCTTCAGACTTCCTTAGTTGTTACCTAATATCCTTTACCTGTTCTGGAATTTCATTCAGGGGGTCATTTACATTTAGTAGTCATGCCTCTTTGAGATCCTCTTCTATCTGGCAATTTCTCAGAATTTCCTTGTTGTTGATGACCTTGACAATTTTGAGGAGTGCTGGTCAGGTACTTTGTACAGTGAATTCAGTTTGGAGTTGTCTGTTTTTTTCATGATTGAACTGGGATTATGCGTTATGTGGAGAGCCACAAAAGTAAAGTGCCATTTTATTTATATGCTATTAAAGGTCTATACAATCAATAGGACTTCTTATTGTTAATGCTGACCTTGATCATCTGACCGAAGTAGTGTTTGTCATCTTTCTTCCATTATAAAGTTACTCTCCCCCACCCCTTTGTCTATTCTGTAATCTGTGGAAGTAACTGTGAGCATCCCCGAATTAAGGAGCAGGGAGTTATGGTCAACCTCACTGAGGGTAGAGTATCCATATAAACTGTTTGGAATTCTTCTGCATGGGAGATTTGTCACTTCTCCATTTGTTATTCAATTATTTTTTATATCAGTATAGACTCGTAAGTATTTATTTTATATTTTGGTTATAATTCAATGCGACTTTATTTCATTACCAAGTTGTTCCAGCTCTGACAATTGGGAGCTCTTTAGGTTGGTGCCTATGTGTCTTTGACATCTTCCTATTAGTGTCTGTGTATGTGTGTGTGTGTGTGTGTGTGTGTGTGTGTGTGTGTATCCCCACCTGTCTACATACTTGGGCATTTCCTTCTTTTCTGCTTCTATGAGATATTCTGGGATTATCTTGTGCATTTTCTGCCACTGTTCTAGAATCAGACATTTTTGCAAGAAGTGGAATATTCCTTCTTTTTGAAGAATGTTATTAGAAACTGACGTCTATGTGCTAGAGGTGCTCACTGCTATTATGGTTTCCTTGCTTATAAGACAGAGCAAAGATATGTATGTGTGCACATAATTGTCTTTTCAGCAACAAAAACACACTGTCTTTGTATTTATTACCGTAATATATACTTACATGAAAAAATATTTCTTGTCTTCTGAAAGTACATAATCTCTGTAGCTTTGCTATTTAGATTCCCAGTAAATGGAAAGATACTTTATACCTTCAAGAAGTAATCCTGAAAATTCCACATTGAGAATAAATAATTTTCTTTCCCATGTATCATCTTTATTAGTGCTTGGTTACTGATTTATTGCCTGATAATGGTATTTAAGGTACAGTAGAGGTCACTTGTACCAGAATAAATTTCACCAATTTTCTGATTTGAAAACCACATGTTTTGTTTAAAACCTTAAAAAATCTGCTAAGCAAGCCACTTTGAGTAAGACTACTCCCTGCTATTTTTAAAAATATAGTTACTTTCATAGAGAAGTAAGGAAAGATTCTAAGATAATTTGGAGAATACATGGGGTACCTGGGTGGCTCAATCAGTTCAACATCCAATTTCAGCTCAGGTCATGATCTCGCAGTTTGTGAGTTTGAGCCCCGTGTAGGGCTCTGTGCTGACAGCTCAGAGCCTGGACCCTGTTTTTGACTCTATGTCTCCCTCTCTCTGTCCCTCCTCTGCTCACAGTCTCTCTTTTTCTCTCTCTGTCTCTCTCAAAAATAAATAAACATTAAAAAATTAAAAAAAGAAAATTTGGAGAATATGAATATATTCACATATGTTTTAAATAATGTTAAATACTTTAAAATACAATATACCATAACTGTATTTGGTAAATCAAAATGAAATGTTCCACATACTCGATGGTCTCTGATACAGAAAGCACTATCAGCATTAAAATATTCTAGCTCAAAGGCTTAACTTCACTTTCTCTCTGAAACATGTTTCAAATGTCTTTAGATTCTTCAACAGAAATCTGTTCTAAATTTAACTTTTCTATTTTTTATCAACTTTATGATTATTATTATGTGCACAATTTTTTTGCTGCATGCAAAATATAGATAAACTTAGAGATACTAATTTGTATCATTCATTTTTTGCCCCTATTAAATTGCCCCCGCATGTCATGTTTCTTGAGTTGAAGTGCCTATTTTTATGATTTAAGAAATATCTTAGGTACACAAAAATCTATAGAGTAATATCATGAACATACTCGCAGCCTACACAGAGTTTAAGAAGAAAAGAGTGATTACAGCATTCGTTGGCATTTCTTGTTTTTCATCCTATAAGCTTTCTCTCCAGACATAACTGCTACCATGAAATGTATGTTCCTCACTCTTCTGGATGATCTTCTAATATTAGGATACGTGTGCAGCTCCATAAGGACTATCTAGTAAAGTGTTGCATCTTTTTTTGCTTTAATAAATATATGGTGTCACCCTGTGTATATCATTTAGCAACTTAATTTTTTGCACTCCAAATCATTTTTTCGAAGTCAGTCTATGTTTCTCTTCCTAACTGTACATCAGGGGCTAGTAAACTACAGCCTACGGCTAGTTCCACATCACTGCCTGTCCTTGTAAAGTTGTATTGGAATATTAGCCACGGGATGTAGCCTGGTTTATGTATTGTCTATGCTGCTTTCTTACCACAACAGCAGAGTTGAGTAGTTGTGTGAGAAACTCTGTGGCTCTATGTGAACCTAAAATAGTTACTACCTGCTCTTTTACAGGAGAGGTTGGCTGACTCCTGTTCTAGATCATTCAGCTTGTTTGCTATATGGTATTCTATTAAATGAATATAATGTCATTATAAACATTAGTTTTTCTCCGCTAGGTAATTATACATTTTCCAATGTAAATGGTTCCAGCTTTTTTTGTTTTTCCCTGTGGTTTCTTTCTTTCACAAATTGACTAGTTTGATGATTCTAATCTTATATGAAATGGGAAATTATACAACTAGGTTTATAAACATAGGATGTAAAATATAAGTATGAGACTATTGAATGAGAGTTTTAGAAATTCCCCTAAATATTCCGAGTGTTAATTACAGCTTGCATTACGGCATGGAGGTCTTGTTTTTCTCTTTATTTCCATTGCTCAGCAGTATCCTTGATCATTATAGTTTCTTTTGGGGCAGTTAGATGTCCCAGTATTTATAAGCAACCAAATATGGCAGAGGCCACAGAAAATGTGAAACTGAAGAAATATATGTTGACCCCTTAGCACATAACCCATTGCTCTTGGCAAAACATCATCTCTGCTATAGGAAAAATACAAAGGTGTGACCTTCAAAAGAAACCGGTGAAATACTCCCTGAGACAGATGCCCAACAAAAACACTTCCTGAAATGAATTACACATTGATGATGGAATTGAAAAGAGCAAAGTTAATGCTGAAAAAATCCTTCAACTGTTCTTTAAGGGATCAAGGGAATGAAATACACCTGCCTGCTGGTAAACATGGATAGCAAGACATTTCCATCTATCATTTCATGTCCTGAAAGCCAGCAACGCTATTCTGATTTCAGAATCTCGAATTTCCTTAATGAGTTCTGCGCTGGAATATCACAAGCTGTTCTATTAAATCAGTTTCAGGAGACTTAAGCAGGATTTGTATTAGAGTGATTGTATATCTATCATTTTGGTAGAAGGAAAGGTAAGGCTGACCAAGAAAGAATGTATCGTGGCATCCCACAGCTGAATTTATTCTAATTTTCAACTTTCTCCTCACACAAGTGTTTCCTAATGTGGGCTGAAGCCATCCATTTAGGCATGACTTATTCATGCTCAAAAAATGATTGATTTAGACAGCCAATGGATGCTGAACTCCCTCTTCCTACTGCTTGACATACTTGCACTACAGATACTGATGGTTTAAAGCAGCAAGATTGACTATCAGGAGGCTCAGCCGGAATGCCAAGATGGGTCAGTGACAGCCACGGTGACTTTTAAATGCAGTTATAACCATAAAAGTGACTGGGAAATGATACTATGGAAGTCCGTCCATCCCTCACAGTGGCTTCTAGAGAGGATCTGGGAGTTCTCACACCACCAGAGCAAGCTCCTTCCTCACCGTGGGGTTGGCCAAGGTTGTGCTGACACTAGTTAACTGGAGTCTGTCTTAGGTTTCACCACTGGATACAAGGAGGTAGCAAATATTCAAGCACACATGAGGGTATTAGGAGAGAAGGAAACTGATTTTTCCAAACCTGTACTACTAGGGATCACAATGGTTTTTCCATTTTTAACCAAAGTGAGAACAACCTTATCCTAACACCAAAGCCTATGGTGTGGATAAAATGATGTTCTATTTATAAGAAAAATTAACCCTTTTTCTGGACAAGAATTTTAACAATTGTAATCAATCTAGAGGCAACATTTACCTCCTAACAAGGAAATTTCAAAAAGCTTTTTGCGTTTCTTCCTTTGGGACTTCCATATGAAAATGTATATATCAGCCAAACATGTTTTAGAATTGTGGAGAAAGTCTCAATTCTCTCCCTCCCCTTCCCTCCTTTCTGTCTCCTTTCTTTCACATTTATTACAATATTTATTGGATGCCAATAAGTAAGGACTAGGCCCTAGAAGTGCTGATAATCTTATGTAGTGTGTGATTATATGTATCCAGCACCCGTTCTGTTTGGTTTATTCACGTATTTTATCAGTGGCCTAATGTTCTATCACCACTGATTCTGGACATATTAATCAATGATCTACCCAGCATACCTAGTTTCTGCCCTCATAGAGTTGTGCCTTATCATTTTCCCAAGAACTTTCTCCTTAAATAAGTGGCCCAGGGGATTATTTTAAGGACAGTAAGCAGTTCCTAAATAGTAATTTGAGAAGCCAACTGAGAAGCCATGTAGCATAAGCTTTTCACCCTGTGTGTCTTGAATCTGTTAGGACACCTTTCATGTCTTCAGAGAGATGTGCTAAATTGTTATTCTCAGCATCACAAAATCTGCTAGACACATAGGATACCGAGGTGTGGTCTCTATTTTACAAGCTATAGAAGAGAGGACATGAAAATCTAAACAAAAAGATGACACCAGGCCTTCTGCAATTTTTATATTCTAGACTGATGGCTTAATGAGGTTAACGGGAAGAATTATATCCCACAGCGCACAGAATTTTACTAAAAAGAAATCCCCATAAATATTTTTATATCTCAAATTCCCTGCTTCTTACTAATGGTTCTTTCTCTTCTTATTCCACCCAGTGTCCACACTGGGGATTTGCCTCTTCACTCCTGTGCAGAACAATCTTGCTCTGGACCCAAATTTTAATATCGCACTCACCTAAATTTTCTGCCCAACAAGCTTACTTATCATCAGTAGAATGTCCTCAGCTTAGAAGAAACTTCTTTTGTTCTTGACTGTGGTTTATTAAAGTATCACATCCAAATAGAAATGATGATATTTTCTCCATGACAATTTCAGGCCAACAAGATACAATTTTCTCCATATCATTCTGTCAAATAAAAGAAAATTTAAAAGGAGTTAATCAGTGGTGGTGCATGCCATACAGAAGTTTTAAATTAAGAAGATGCCTTTGAATTTGGAGATGAGATAGCTAATCTTTGATAGAATAATTTCAGCACAATCCTGAAGGCTGAAAAACCAGATCATGATATTCCTTCAGCAGAAAGATGTGTCTTTACTGCTTCCAAATATATGTGATTATATTGCAATTTTAGAGCCAAAGAAGAAAATGGTTAAGGAATGAACAGATGGTAATTAAATAGAGACAGGAGCCAAAATTACTCTTTAAGAAGTTTGTTCGTGAGAAAAAGAGTAGACCAAAGATTGCACAGTATCGTGGAATAGCTTTTAAAAGAATGTTTGTTTATTTATTTTGAGAGAGAGGGAGAGAGAACATGAGTAGGGGAGGGGCAGAGAGAGAGGGGGGAGAGGGAGAATCCCAAGCAGGCTCCACGCTGTCAGTGCAGCATGGCTCAATCTCACACACCATGAGATTGTGACCTGAGCCAAAATCAAGAGCCTGACACTTAATTGACTGAGACACCCAGCAACCCTGAGAATAGCTTTTTTTTTTTTAAAGAAAAATGAATAGAAATGATGATAATGAAGATGAAGAAGAGAGAATGATGAAATGGAAAGCAAAATGAGAAATTTTTGGAAAATATTTCTTACACTGATCTAGAAGGGAAGAATACAAGAGAGCTGAGATAAATTGGCATCAAGTTTTCTTCATTTTCCAGATCTTAGAGGGAATGGGGGAAACTTATTTATTTAGTTATTTATTTTCAGTGTTCAATTTTTTTATGGTTAAGGGATGACTTATCTTCCATCAGTCCTGTTATTTTTTTAAAATATTGACTTTCATTTTATTTTTTGCCCTCTATTTTTTTAAAAAAAAATTCATTGTTTAATTTACATCCAAGTTAGTTAGCACATAGTGCAACAATGATTTCAGAAGTAAATTCCTTAATGCCCCTTATCCATTTAGCCCATGCCTTTCCTACAGCCCTTCCAGCAGCCCTCTGTTTGTTCTCTATATTTAAGAGTCCTTTATGTTTTGTTCCTCTCCCTGTTTTTATATTATTTTTACTTCCCTTCCCTTATGTTAATCTGTTTTGTATCTTAAAGTCCTCATATGAGTGAAGTCATATGATACTTGTTTTTCTCCGAATAATTTCATTTAGCATAATACCTTCTAGTTTCGTCCATGTAGTTGCAAATAGCAATATTTCATTCTTTTTTTATTGCTGAGTAATACTACATTGTTTATACACACACACACACACACACACACACACACACACACACCCCACTTCTTCTTTATCCATTCATCCATCAATGGACATTTGGCTTCTTTCCATACTTTGGCTATTGTCTGGCGTCAGGCTTCACCCTTAACGTCCTTGTTCTAGCGCTACTGAATGTGGCTGTTTTCCGAGGTCTGTTGGATCCTGTGCCTGTTGGGAGGCTACACCGCCTCTACCAAGTACCCTCCCAGGAGGGGAACCACCAGTCCCCACATGGGCTGCAGACCCTGGGACCATATATGGCTTTTATGATCTTAAGGTATGATCCTTCTATCCCTAGTTTCTTGAGAGGCTTTTTCAAGAAAGCATGCTGTATTTAAATGCTTTGTCTGCATCTATTGAAAGGACCATGTGGTTCTTGTCCTTGCTTTTATTGATGTGATGTATCACATTGATTGTTTTGTGGATATTGAACCAGCTCTGCATCCCAGGTATAAGTCCCAGTTGGTTGTGGTGAATAATTCTTTTAATATATTATTGGATCCAGTTGGCTAGGATCTTGTTGAGGATGTTTGCATCCATGTTCATCAGGGAAATTGGTCTGTAGTTCTCCTTTTTAGTGGGGTCTTTGTCTGGTTTTGGAATCAAGGAAACGCTGGCTTCATATATGAGTTTGGAAGTTTTCCTTCCGTTTCTATTTTTTGAAACTACATTAAGAGAATAGGTGTTAATTCTTCTTTAAATGTTTGATAGAATTCCCCTGGAAAGCCATCCGGCTCTGGGTTCTTGTTTTTTGGAAGATTTCTGATTACTAATTCGAATTCTTTACTGGTTATGGGTCTGTTCAAATTTTCTATTTCTTCCTATTTCAGTTTTGGTAGTTTATCTGTTTCTAGGAATTTGTTCATTTCTTCCAGATTTCCCATTTTATTGGCATATAATTGCTCATAATACTCTCTTACTGTTTGTATTTCTGCAGTGTTGGTTGTGATCTTTTCTCTTTCATTCTTGATTTTATTTATTTGGGTCCTTTTCTTTCTCTTTGATCAAACTGGCTAGGGGTTTATCAATATTAATTCTTTCAAAGAACCACCTGCTGGTTTCACTGATCTGTTCAATTGGGTTTTTTGGTTTCAATAGCATTGATTTTTGCTCTAATCTTTATTATTTCCTGTCTTCTGCTGTTTTTTGGCTTTATCTGCTGTTCTTTTTCCAGTTCTTTGAGGTGTAAGGTTAGGTTGTGTATCTGAGAACTTCCTTCTTTAGGAAGGCCTGGAAGGCATATACTTACCTTTTATGTCTGCCTTTGCTACATCCCAGAGGTTTTGGGCTGTTGTGTTGTCATTTTCATTGGCTTCCATGTACTTTTTAATTTCCTCTTTAATTTCTTGGTTAGCCCATTCATTTTTTAGTAGGTTGTTCTTTAGTCTCCCAAGTATTTGTTATCTTTCCAAATTTTTTCTTGTGGTTGATTTCAAGTTTCATAGCATTGTGGTCTTAAAATATGCACAGTATGATCTCAATCTTTTTGTACTTGTTGAGGGTTGATTTGTGTCCCAGTATGTGATGTATTCTGGAGAATGTTCCATGTGCACTCGAAAAGAATGTGTATTCTGCTGCTTTAGGATGAAATGTCCTGAATATATCTCTTAAATCTATCTGGTCCAGTGTGTCATTCAAAGCCACTGTTTCCTTGTTGATTTTCCGTTTAGATGATCTGTCCATTGCTGTAAGAGACTCGCTGCTCTCCGTGGCTTCTCTCTTCCCCAGTTCACCTCTCTGTGCTGTGTGCCTGCTGATTTCTGTGGTTCATATTGTGCAGATTGTTGTATTAATCCTCAAATCAGTTTTCTAGGTGTGCAAAATGATTTAGTATTGATCTAGCTGCGTTTCAGGGATGAGAGATGCAAAAATACTTCCTTGCTGTTCTGCCATCTTGGCCCCTCCCTGGGAATGGGGGAAGCTTTTTAAAAATCTGGTTTGAAGAAGATTCTATTGGTTGCTTTTGGTGCCCCATCCACAGCCCTGTTACCGGTAGTGTACCCAGCCCTGCCAGCTGTCAATGCTGGCAGCTAAATTCTCACAGCTACACCCTCTCTAGGATATGGCTGTCCCTCCAGTGCAGACCCCAACCAGGCATTGACAAAACAGAAGGACAAAAACACACACTAGCTTGACTCAAGCTGGGACCCTCTCTGTGGGTGCTGTTCCTGGTCCAGAGCTTTGCAGTGCAACAGAATCATCTCCAGGCGAAACACATTCCTCCTCACAAGCCTACCCTCCTTCCTCACTACTTTCCTCCTGGAGGCATTAGGTTTTAATAAATCACTGGGACAGTAATTCCCCCATTGGGCTCAGCTTTAGGGGACAGGGGTTTATGAAAGAATAAGAAAATGGCAAAGATGGTTTGATTGATGTCAGGCAGGGCTAATTTGTGGTGGAGTCTGTCAGAGTAAGACGCTGGTGATTGTTTTTTGCCTGTTTTACCTTATTTTTTAGCTGTCCTCAGCAGTCAGAAATGGAAGCAGTGGACGTAGCTGGTGGGCTCACGGAGGAAAATGAAAAGTAATTGATGGTTCTAGAGAGGGTAACTGAAAAATCTGACCTTGAGATCAAAACTGGACGGGATACATAAAATCCAGTGGTAAAGCTGATAGTAAGAGTGGTAAGATGAGGAAACAGAAACTCTTTCCTTCACGTCGCTTATATTTGCTCTTTGCCTTTACCTGTGGGTTCTCTGCAGTTCTTCAAGGCTGTGATCTGAACCTCGAATAATCCGAGATAGCCCAGAGAGGCCCAGACTATATGATAGTCTCAGCTGTCTCAGCATTTAAAGTCATTCTTTACCCCAGGAAAGATGAAGTTGCATGTTACATCCTGTTGTAAATATATTTGAAAACAGCTGACAGTTAACTGGACCAGTGACCAGAACACAAGAAAATATCAGCATTAATCCTTGCTCATATTCTTTATCTATTGTATTAAAGGGTTGATGACTGAACTAATATGATCCTCCCATTGGGTTGAGATTCTTAGCTATTTGAATGGACTCTCCAAAGAAAGTGAAAGCTATTAAAAAAAAATCCTCCCCACTTTCTCACCGCTCAAGTCAGGGCTGTTTTAGGAGGGAAAAATGGATCTGGTTTGACTGAGGAGTAATAATACTCCCAGAAACGTTTGTCAAAATGAGGTCCATATTCTCATACCTCAATGTCTATAAAGGAACATTTTCCTTTGATTGTTAAGAACCTTATGCATAGGATTATACCCTGTGGCATGGACATTTTGAAAGCATATTAGAACAGGAATCTGGATCAAAAGCTTTCAGTCCCAGGTTAGAAACATTTAATTCTCTCTTTAGGTGATGAGGACATCATCATAAGTGTTGAGCATTGCCTGTTCATCTGTGACAGCTAGTATAAATAAAGTATAGAAGTGTGTACTTTTTATTGAATTATGTTTCTCATTGATTTTTTAATTTACATCAAATTTACAAGTATTTATCATAAAACACAATTATAATATTCTCTTTTTATGCATTTTTGAAGGTGCACATTTTACTTTCTGCATTCAGGAGGAAAAAAGCTTTCAGTTTTACTCCAGGGGCTGGGTCATATTGTTTGGTAGAATTTTTTTTTTATAAGTAGGAACTGTATTGGTAAAATGACATCAAATGGACATGGAACAAAAAAAATTAACATTTGGAGACAATAAAGGAAGTGATGCTGAAAAGTTATTGTTAGTTTTACATACGCTTACACCTAGGCCTTCAAAAGGGCTTGAGAAATTTGAGACACAAATTTGTTGTTGACCTATTAAGAAAGTTTCAAAAAGACAGAAGTTATTTAAACTATCACAAAGAATTCTATCTTTCCACATGTTGAGTTTGGTGTAATTTTGATAAGAATAAAACATTAAGTCCATTCAAGTTATAGCAGTAAGAGTGAGGCCAACAGAGATAGAAGAAGACACTATCGTCCTTGATTAAGAGCTAACTGGGGAAGACAGAGGGTCAAATAATAAAGGCCACATTTTGGGTACATACCACTAATACTATAGAAACTCTGGAGGAAAGATTCAGGGGACTAGAATAGCCAGGAAGCCTTCAGAAAAGAATTTCATTATTTAAGGGTTGTTACACTGCATGGCTTGATTTTATGAAATGGAAAACAATGTTGGATAAATGTGCTGATATCAGAATGGCAAGAAAGGCTTTACATTTTTTTTTAATGTTTATTCATTTTTGAGAGAGAGAGACAGAGAGAATGAGTGAGGGATGCGCAGAGAGAAAGGGAGACAGAATCAGAAGCAGGCTCCAGGCTCTGAGCTGTCATGTCAGCACAGAGCCTGATTTGGGCTCTAACTCATGAATCGGGAGATCATGAGCTAAGTCAGAAGCTTAACCAACTGAGCCACCCAGACGCCCCTAACTGGTTTTTTTTTTTTAATGTTTATTTAGTTTTGAGAGAGAGAGAGAAAGACTCTCTCCAGAGAGTATGCTAGGATGTAGGCTTTACATTCTAACGGTTAGGATTTAGTAGAGGACAGCAGCTCCCGACATGCATCCCCTGGAGTGTGCTATGACTAGCGTTATTCTGTCATCTGTTTTAACCCTCGGAATATACTTATTATCCTTCCCGCTTTTCAGATGGAATGACGGAGGCTCAGAAAGTGTCTGGGTTGTTCTCAGATCTCCCATCTAAGAAATGAGAAAGCCAGAATTTCACTCTAAATCTGTCTGGCTCCAATCTTATTCATTTTTTATTCTATGGTTTCTCTTTGAAGATTCTTAACCAGAGGAGAGCTACGTATTGGTAGTTAGGAAGGTTTACTCTGTTAGTGATGTGGGTGGTGAGTTAGAGGCAGGAAGAAAAAGACCAAAGATAAGCCGATGGAATAGAGTAAATTGGCTATCTTTCTAGCATTTCCACTTAATTCTTTCCCATCTCTCTGATAAAATTACCTATATAATCTTTCTGAGGTCTACCTTTCCCGTTAGAGCCTTTAACATATTAATCATAGTTATTTTAAATTCCCTGGCTGATAATTACAACTTCTGTGTCATCTGAGTCTCGTTCTGATTTAGGTCTTCAGACTGTATTTTCTTGTCTTTTTGTCTGCCTGTGAATTTTTGTTTGGCATGTACAAGGAAGTAGATACTGACATAAATAGGCCTTTAGTGGGGTAATTTATTATTTTTTTTTATTAAGTTTGTTTATTTTGAGAGAGGGGTTGGGCAGGCAGAGAGAGAGAGACAGAGAGAATCCCAAGAAGGCTCAGCACTGTCAGCACAGAGCCCAACCGAACTGTGAGATCATGACCTGAGCTGAAATCAAAAGTCCACAGCTCAACCAACGGGCGGAGCCACCCTATTATGCTCCCTGGTGTGGGAATTTATGTGAATCAAGTCAGGAGGTGTGTTGTTTAAAGTATGTTGTTGCTGTGAGCATCAGAGGCTGCAGATTCCTCTAGTGACTTTCTTCCCTTTTGGTTTTGAATGTTTGTTTATTTTTGAGAGAGACAGAGCGAGAGCAGGGGAGGGGCGGAGAGAGAGGGAGACACGGAATTGGAAACAGGCTCCAGGCTCTGAGCTGTCAACACAGAGCCCAACGTGGGGCTCAAACTCATGAATCCTGAGATCATGACCTGAGCTGAAGTCTGACACTTAACTGACTGAGCCACCCAGGCGCCCCCCACCCGCACCCCTTTTGGCTTTTGATTTTCCCTTGTGCCTCAATCCCATTTGGACTGCAGGCTTGTTAGCATGGCGGCCAGCTGTTCTGATTAACGTCCATCTCCGGGATGCACATGGGCATGGAGTTTGTGTTTCTCTCCTTCTCCAGGGATTAGAGGTTCCCACTCTGCCCACCAGAATAACCATCTTCCAGAATAAGCATGTTCTCAGGCAGTCCTTGAGACACTCTGCCATGGAGATAAAGTCGTTTTGATTCCTTCTTAGGTGACACAGGGAGATCCGGGTAGGGCAGAGCTTTACTCAGGTCTAGCTGAGATGGAAGGTCGCCTCTGCCCTCAGGTGATATCATTTTCTGTGCAAATTGAGCCTTTTGCTCCATGAGGGAGAAGGGTCTGAATGGATTTCACAGTGGCTGCTGTTTTGTCCCTGGCTAGTACCACAAACAGAGATTTGTCTTGGGAAATGAGAGGCTGGAGGAGAAGCCTGGAGAAGGATGGGAATCTCCCCCCAGGAGTTTGACATTTTTATATTCCCAGCAGTTTCCTGAATTGTTACTGTTTCTGCCAATTTACACGATGTCCAGAAGCAGCTTTCTTGACACGTAAGCAAATGCTTGGTTCCTACGTTTCCCTGCAGGTGTCTGTTTCTTCAGGATGGCTCGTTGTTCCACTTGTCCTTTGTCCTATGGGTTCTCTAGTGGGTCCACGGAAAGTCATTAATTTGCTGCATGTCCACCTTGTTTGGTTGTTGTAAAAATGGGAGCTTTTCTTTTTCAGCTCCCTGCGTATCTAAGTTGGAATTGAAATCCTCCATCCATTTACAGTTAACCTATTTGAGCCTTCTATTTAAAATGGATTTCTTGGGGCGCGTGGGTGGCTCAGTCGGTTGAACGGCTGACTTCAGCTCAGGTCATGATCTCACAGTTCGTGGGTTCGAGCCCCGCATTGGGCTCTGAGCTGTCAGCGCAGAGCCTGATGTGGGACTTGAACCCACAAAAAGTGAGATCATGACCCGAACGAGGTGGGCCATGTAGCCGACTGAGCCTTTCAGGAACCCCAGTTGTTGTTGTTGTTTGAACTCTGATTGACAATCTGCCTTTTAACTGGAGTATTTGGACTGTTTTCATGATGATTATTGATAAGATTAAAGTCGACCACCTTTCTAATTGTTTTCTTCCTAATTTCTCTCCTTTTTTTTTGGTCTTCTTTCTCTGCCTTCTTCTGGATTAAGTATGTACTTAAAATGGTTCTAAATTTTACCTTTATTGCTTATTAGCTATAATTCTTTGTGTTGTTATTTTCATGGTTGCTTTGGAGTCCATATTCTTTCATTTATCATAGTCTATTATCAAGTGATATGAAGTAATTACACTTCACATACCTTATAAGAGCCTTACAATACACATCGGTTTCTTCCCTCCTGGCCTTTTTGCTATATTGTCACAGTTTTTAATTCTATATAGGTTACAAATCCAGCAACTTACTGTTATTATTTTGCTATAGGCAGTTTTCTTTTAAAGATCGTTTTATAAGAAGAGAAGACTGTGTATATTTATCCGTATTATTATCCATTCTTGTGTTCTCCACTCCTTTGTTCTATTTTATGGGGCATCGTTTTCCTTCTGGCTGATGAGCTTCCTTTTATATCTGTTGCTTTTTGGGTCTGCTTCTGATGAATTCTTTTTGCCTTTGGTAGTCATTATTTTGCTTCATTTTTGAGAGCTATGTTTCTGGGTAGGGGATTCCCAGTTAACAGGTTTTAAAATTTTCTTTTAGTACTTTTAAGAGCCTGTTTCATTGTATTTTTTCTTGCATTGTTGAGAGAATTTGCATCATCCTTATATTTTGTTGTTTTGTACAAAATGAGTCTTTTTTTAATAGCCGTTTTAATGTTTTCTCTATGTCACTGGTTTTAAACAATTTGATTATGAAGTGTCTTGGGGTTATTTTCCTCAAGTTTCCAGTGCTTGTGGTAAATGGAGCTTCTTAGATTTGTGGGTTCATAATTTTCATCAAATCTGGAAAAAGTTGACCATTATGTACTCAGATATCTCTCTGTGCTCCCTTCACATTCCGCTCTTTTGAATGGTGCAATTATAGTTCTTCCTTATACCTTCCAGCCACCTAAGAAACTCCAAATTCACTGCTCCATTTGGAATTTCCTCCCTGTTACAAAGTCCACAGTGTGCTCCCGGGCGTAAAGTTGGGCCACATATAGGGCTCACTATTTTGCTTCCCTTCCTCCAGAGATCACAGCTCTGTGCTGTTGTTTCCCAAAGTTGTATATTGTGTCCAGTTTTCATTTGTGTGTGACAATAGAGAAAATTCGGCATGTGTTGCTCCATTAGGGCCAGATGTGGAGTTGAGAGCAAATAAATAAAAAAGTTTTCAACACGATACTTCTCCAAATCAACATTTAAAAATTGAAAAGAAATTTCAAAGTACATTTATTTGTGTCTTTATGGATAGCTCTGGTCAACATCTTTCTAATCTTTAGTGTTTTACCAGTAATTGATATAAAAAAAACCTATAGCCTTCTCAATTATTTTTCTAATATAAGTACATGAAGTTATACATTTATTTTAGGTCATCTCATGCATTTTGATATGTTATAATTTCATGATTATTCAGCCCAAAGGATCTTCTAATATCCTTGTAATTGTTTTTGGGCAACAGATTATATAGGGATTTTCTTGGTTTCTTATTGATTTCTAACTTAGCATTGTTTTTATTAGAAAATGTAATCTGTATGATTGTGGTCACTTTAAAGTGCTTTAGACCTGAATTTGGCCCAGCGTACAATCTCTTCCAGTGAATATGGTACATTTGAGAAAAATATACCTTCCGTGGTGGCCAAGGACAGTGCTCTCCAGGTGTCTGCCAATGAGGTCAAGTTGGTCATTAGCATTGCTCAAGCTGTCTGTATCCTTCCTGATGTGTTTTCTATTGCTTTACCCATTTTTGAGATAAGTGGATTGAAATCTCCCACCATGAATGTGATTTTTTTCCTATCCCTTTATCAATCTTTCCCTAAAACTTCCTATAAATTTTTGCCTGATGTAATTTGGGAGTCTCCTTACTCGGCTAGTTGACATCCTTCTTTAACTCTGGGGTTATTGCTCATCTCAAGGGCTATTTTGTCTGATATTAGTGTAGACACACAGGCTTTCATATGCCCCTGTTTGCACAGTATCTTTTCCCACTGTCTTGTGCTTGTAAAGTTGTGCCATGTTGGAAGGTGTCTCTCGGGTCCCATGTTTCATTTCCAGACTCAGGCAGGTCCGAGTGCCTGTCACCTGAGGGAGGGGTCTCTCTGCCCCTTGCTGATTCCCAGCGGTAGACAGTGGTTGTGTCATTGTAGGGCCTGGAGTGTAGGAGGCTTTCTCTTTAATTCCTGCTTCACACTCAGCCCTGGGCAAGCCCCCTCTGTAGCTGGGCTTTCTGAGTACTTGTCTTTGCCCTTCTGGTTCATTCTTGGGTGAGTGCCAGCTGCCTCACACATAGTGACAGTGGCCAGGGTGCCAGAGTGCTTTCCTTAGGTTTCCTAGTCTGCCTGGAGGCACAGGTAGACTGGCATTCTGTTGTCTTAAAGTAGTCTCTGAGATCTTATTGCCCTGCACCAGCCTTGCTCCGGAGCACCAAGGGCCCATGGAATAGAATCAGCACAGCATGCAGACTGTCCTCTGTGGGGGCTCTGGGGGCTTTTAAACTGCCAGGCAATTTACAATTGGCCTTGAGAAGATGTGTTAAAAGTTCAGTTGCTTTTCTTTCCATCAGAGTGACTTCCTCCTCCATTGCCAGCTCTATGAGACCAAAAATAGTTCTCCCATTTTTTCCTGGGAGGGCTGTCACTCTTCCGATTTTGGTTCCTTTGTTTACTTTGTGACATCACTTATGGGATGGGCTCCAAATAATCAGGGTTTTGTAAGTTTTCCAGCCTGTTCTTGTCAGAGTGGGAACGAATTTCTTCCATGAATTTCAACACAGTAAATGAGAGCAGAACTCGTCAATCACTCTAGTAACTGTCCAGTCATTAACCCATCGCCCTGTCAAGCTCTACTCCATAGGCATCTGTTTTAGGATTGTTTCTCTCATTATCCCTTCCCAGATCACAAGGAAGACTGCTGGTTTATTCACCCATTCGTCAACTCAGCAAGTTTTATTGTGCCAAGGCTCTGTGGATCCAATGCTGATCAGAACACACAAATAGGCAATTGCAATCAATATTAAGTGCTGTAATTGAGGAATCTCTGGATCCTATCAGAACAACCTAGAACTCAAAGGAAACAACATATGAGCCAAAACATTTCATGTCAGGTGTAACTTTATAGAGGAAACCACATATAAACTAATATCTGAGTAGAAATGATTCAGGTGAGGAGGAAGTGGGGACCGTGATGCAGCATATGTGAAAGGATTGCTAGAGCCTGGACATGGGGGGAAATATGACTGCTTGCAAAAAGAAATGAAATACGGTAGGAGTAAAGCATGTTTGCAAAAGAAGAGCAAAGGGTAGCAAAAGATGGTACTGATTTGTAACCACAGGCCAAATCATAAAAAGGGCAGTTAAGCCAAGTTTTAAAAGTTGGGTTTCGCAACAAAGAGAACGCCTTTGAACTTTGGCAGCAGGAGTGTATGAGCCTATTTCTGATTGTGCTGTTTTTCTTCTCTAGTCTTACCCAGCTTCTGCTCAGAATCTGTAGTGACTTTTCATTCCAAATGTGGAATGCTTTAAATTTTTTTTAACGTTTATTCATTTTTGAGGGGCAGAGAGAGAGAGAGAGAGAGAGAGAGAGAGAGAGAGAGGGAGGGAGGGAGATGCAGAATCTGAAGCAGGCTCCAGGCTCTGAGCTGTCAGCACAGAGTGCAGCATGGGGCTTGAATTCATAAACCATGAGATCATGACCTGAGCCTAAGTCAGATGCTTTAACTGATTAAGCCACCCAGGTGCCCCTAAATGAGGAATGCTTTAAACTCATAAAGCAGATTAAAGCACTCCCAGCTGCGAGAAAAGTATGTGGGAAATCATTAAAATGTTTTCCAATGACCCCTTTGTGTAGTGACCCTCAGAGGATTGACTATACTCTGGGACTGTTGTAAAAGAAAGTTGGAAAAACAGGATAGAGAAAGTTTAGAGAGGGATTCTTTCTTTTTTCAAAAATTTTTAATGTTTTATTTAGTTTTGATACAGAGAGAGACAGAGCATGAGAGGGGGAGGTGCAGAGAGCGGGGGAGACACAGAATGGGAAGCAGGCTCCAGGCTCTGAGCTGTCAGCACAGAGCCCGATGCGAGGCTCAAACCCACACACCTGAGATCATGACCTGAGCTGAAGTCAGAGGTTTAACCAACTGAGCCAGCCAGGCGCCCCAGAGAGGGATTCTTTCAAATTGCGGTAAGAAACACATGAGTTAAATTTACCCTATGGAAAAAAAAGGAATCACTTTTTTAAAGTTTATTTATTTAGTTTTTGAGAGAGAGAGCAGGGGAGAGGCAGACAGAGGAGAGAGAGAATCACAAGCAAGATATGCGATGTCAGCACAGAGCCCGAAGTGGGGCTTGAACTCATCACCTGGGCGCAGAAATCCAGAGTCAGACGCTTAACCTCCTGAGCCACCCAGGCGCCCCTCCCTACGATCCATTTTTAAGTATACATTTCAGTAGTGTTATGTAAATGCGCATCGACTTGTATTGTTTGTCTTGCCCATCTGAAACTCTGCGCCCATTAAACAGCCCCCCCTCCTCTCCTCCTCCTTTCAGCCCCTGGTAACCCTCATTCTACTTTCTGCGTCTATAAATCTTATTATGTTTACTTGTTATTCTGTGACTGGCTCATTCCACTTAGCATGGTGTCCTCAGCTCATCCATGCTGACATGTGACAGGATTCCCTTCCTTTTGAGCCTAAGTCACATTCCATTGTAGGTATGTTCCGCACATTTGTCTCTTGGCTTTTATGAATTGTGTTGTTATGAACATAAATTGATGAATATTTTTTTGAGAAGTTGCTTTCCATTTTATTGCATAAATACCCATAATAATCTCTAATAGTTCTATTTTTATTTTTTTCAGGACACTTAATTCTGTTTTTCGTATTGGCAGACCATTTTGTAATCTCAAGGATAGTGCACAAGGGTTTCAATTTCTCTATATTCTTGTCAGTACTTGTAACTTTCTCAATAGTTTTTGATACAGGATATTCAAATATGTGTGAAGTGATGTATCTTTGCAGTTTTGATTTACATTTATCCGATGATTAGTGATGTGGAGCATTTTTTATATGCCTATAGGTATTGGTAGATCATCTTTGGAGAAATGTCTATTCAAGTCCTTTGTCCTTTAAAAATATCAGATTATTTGTTGTTGAAGTGTAAGAGTTCTTTCTATATTCTGAATATTAATCCTTTGTTAGGTAGATGATTTGTAGATGTTTCTTCCCATTCTTTAGGTTACCTTTTCTCTCTTATTTTGTACTTTCAGGCATGAAAGTTATTAAGTTTGATGGAGCCCTATTGGGTTATTTTTGATATATTTTTTTTGCCTGTGCCTTTACTGTCATATCTACAAAAGCACTGTCAAGTTCAATGTCATGAAGCTTTATCTCTATGATTTTTTGTAGAAGTTTTATAATTATTATTTTAAGTTTAAAGTCTTCAATCTGTTTTCAGTTTATATTTGTGTAAGGTATAAGATAAAGGTTTGACTTCATTTTTTTTTTTTTTTTGCATGCATGCATATATCCAGTTTTCTTAACACTATTTGTTGAAGAGATTGTCTTTTCCCAACTGAGTGATCCTGGCATTGTTGTGAAAGAATATTTGACCATTTACCTGAAGGTTTATTTCCAAGCTCTCTGTGGTATTCCATTGGCCTTTGTCTTTCTGACAGTACCACACTGTTCGGATTACTGTAGCTTTGTAGTATGTTTTGAAATGAGGAAGTAAGTGTGAATTCTCCAACTTTATTCTTCTTATTCAAAATTGTTTGGGCTCTTTGGGGTCTCTTGAAAGTGCACATGAATTTTAAAATGGATAAATGAGTTATGGGTAACAAGGAGGGCATTTGTGATGAGCCCTGGGTGTTATATATAAGTGATGAATCACTAAATTCTACACCTGAAACTAATTTTATTATATATGTTAAATAGCTAGAAATGAAATAAAATTTAAAATGAAAAAATAAAAATTAATTTTTCTATATTTGCAAAATATGCCATTGGGAATTTGATAGGCATTGCATTTAATCAATACATAGCTTTAGGTAGTATGGGTATCTTAACAATTCTATGTTCTTCTAACCCAAGAGCTCAAGATGTATTTCCATTTATATTTTTCTTCTTTTAATTTCTCTCATTACTATTCTGTAAAGATACAGAATAGTAATCCAGTCCTCAGTTGGATTTATTCATATTTTATTCCTTTGATGCTATTGTAAAATTTTATTTATTTATTTATTATGTGGGATTGTTAATTGTTAGTGTATAAAATGCGACTGACTTTTGTATGCTGATTTTGTATCCTGAATTTATTAGTTCTAAGTTGCATGTATGGTTTGGCTTTGTTGTTTTCTTTTCTTTTCTTTTCTTTTGTTCTTTCTTTCTTTTTGACTCTAAAATTTTCTTTAAAAGATTGTACCATCGGGGCACCTGGGTGGCTCAGTCAGTTAGGTGTCCGACTTCGTCTCAGGTCATGATCTTATAGTCCGTGGGTTCGAGCCCTGCATTGGACTCTGTGCTGACAGCTCAGGGCCTGGAGCATGCTTCAGATTCTTGGTCTCTCTCCCTCTCTCTGCCCCTTCCCAGCTTGCTCTCTGTCTCTGTCTCTCACAATAATGACTTAAAAATTTTAAGAAAAAAAAGATTATACCATCTATGAATAAAGATCAGTTTACTACTTCCTCTTCAATTAGAATGGTTTTTATTTCTCTTTCTTGCTTAATGATTCTGGCTAGGACTTCTAGTACTCTGTAGAGTAGAAGTAATAAAAGTGGGCTGCATTGTCTTGTTCAGATCTTAGAACTCACAGTATTTCACCACTGATTACGATGTGAGCTATGGGCTTCTCATATATGGTTTGTATTATGCTTAGTTAGTTTGCATCTATTCCTAGTATGTTGAATATTTTTAATCATGAAAAGGTGTTGAATTTTATCAAATGCTTTTTCTCTGTCACTTGAGAAAATCATGTGGCTTTTGTGCTCCATTCTGTAATGTGGTATATTACATTGACTGATTTTTGCATGTTGAACCATCCTTGTATGCCAGAATAAGTTTCACTCGGTTATAGTGTATAATCCTTCTAATGTGCTGTTGATTTGAGTTTGCTAATGTTTCACTTAGGATTTTCACATTGATATTCATTGTGGATATTGGTCTGCAGTCTTGTTTTCTTGTAGTGTCTCTGTCTGGGTTTGGTGTCAAGGTAATGCTCTCCTCATGGATGAAGCATAGAAATACTCTCTCCCTTTCAGTTTTCTTAGGAGAATTTTAGGAGGATTCTTCTTCTAAATGTTTGGTAGAATTCTCCTTTTTTTTCTGGATGTTTCTTTATTCTCCAATGTATATTGATTACTGACTTAATATACTCATTATTTGTTCAGATTTTATATTTCTTCATGATTCAGTCTTAGTAGATTGTGTTTCTAGGGATATATACATTTCTTCTAGGTTTTCCAAATTTTTTCATATAATTCTTAATAGTATTTTTTCTTTTTTGAGAGAGAGAGAAGAGAGACAGAGAGCATGCACAAATGGGGGAGAGGCAGAGAGAGATCTTAAGCAGGTTTCACACCTGACATGAGGCTCAATCTTATGACCACGATATCATGATCTGAGCCAAAATCAAGAGTTGAACTCTGTAACAATGGAGCCACCCAAGCCCACTGATAGTATTTCTTTATAGTCTTCTTTATTTCTGCAGCATTGGTTGTAATTTCCCCTTTTTTTGTTTCTTATTAGTTATTTGAATCTGCTTTTTTCTTATTATAGCTAAGGATCTGTCAATTTTTTGATCTTTAAAAGGGCACTCTTAGTTTCTTATAGTTTTGTTGATTTTTTTCGATTAAATTTTTTTCTATATATTTTTTCTTTGATTTTTATTACCTCCTTCCTCTATTACTTTGGATTAGGTTTATTCTTCTTTTTCCAGTTTATTGAGGTGTAAAGTCAGGTTGATAATATGATCTTTCTTTTTGTTAATTTACATATTTACAACTATACAATTCCCTCTTAGCACTGCTTTCTTTGCATTCCATCAGTTTTGGTATGTTGTGTTTTCCCTTTTACTTATCCTAAGGTATTTCCTAATTTCCCTTTTGATGCCTGTTTTGATCCACTTGTTACTTAATAGTATATTGTTTAGTTTTCACAAATTGTGCATTTTCCACTTTTCCTTGAGCTATTGATTTTTAGTTTCATTTTATTGTGATCATAAATATACTTTGTATGATTTCAAACTTTTTGAATTTGTTAGACCTAACATGTAGTCTATCCTGAAGAATGTTTTATATCCCCTTGAGAAGAATGTATAGTCAGTTGTTGAGTGAAGGGTTGTGTAATGACTTTTAAGTTCAATTGGTCTGTCGCATTGTTCAAGCCCCAAGGCATTTTATCATCTCGTATCATCACAAGAAGAGTGAGTACAGTAAAAGAATATATTTTAAGATACCACATCAATTAGAGTATTTATTATAATGGTTGTATTTTAATATTAGTTATTGTTAACCTCTTACCATGCCTAATTTATAAATTAAACTTTATCATAGAGAAGTATGTATAGGAAAATACATAGTATATATAGGATTTGGCACTGTCTGCTACCTCAGGCGTCCACTGGAGGTTTTGGAACATATCTTGCATGCATAAGGGGGACTGCTGTATATTGAAAATGGTTACTAAAAAGGAAGAACTCACTATTGTCATTTTATTAATTGTTTTCTATACGTCTTTAAGCTTTCTCTCTCTATTTTACAAAGCCTGTTCCTTCTCTTGCTGCCGTGTTTTGTGCTTTGTTGGTTTTTGGCAATGATGTGCTTTGATTCCCTTCTCATTTCCTTTTGTGAATATTCTCCAGATATTTCTTTGTAATAACCATTGTAATTCCACAGAACATTGTGAAGTAATATTACCTATTTTTAACTCATAACAACTTCAATTACATGCAAAACCTCTACTTAATACAACTCTGCTCCCCCCACTTTGATATTGATTCACAAACTACGTCTTTATATTTTATACCCACTAACATAGATTTATGTTATTTTTTACTGTTTTTGTTATTTAAAGTCTATGCACCAAAATTATAGTAGTACAGGTTACTATTTTCACCCATGTATTTTCTTTTATTAAAGAAACATATATGTTTATGTTAAATGTAATATTATATAGTATATATTAATTTAATTAATATATTAATTATTAACATTGATATTAATTAATATTAAGTAAATAGTAATGTAACAATTAAAGTAAATATTAATCTTAACAATTAAATTGTTAAATGTTAAATATATCAAATATTAAATTATTCATTAAATATATAAATAGTTATTGTAAATATGTATTTTTAAGTAGGCCTCATGATAACCTGGAGCCCAACAAGGGGCTTAGACTCACAACCATGAGATCAAGATCTGAGCTGAGATCAAAAGTCAGGTGCCTACCTGGCTGAGCCACCCACATGCCCTGAAACTTACATTTTTGTATGGTTTTTGTTTTGCTGTCTACCAACCTTTTATTACAAATTGAAGGACTCCCATTTGCACAGGTTGTAGAGCATATCTACTGGTCATGACCTCCCTCAGCTTTTGTTTATCTAGAAAAGCCTTAATTTTTCCTTCATTTTTGAAGGTTAGTTTTGCCTGATATAGTATTCTTGACTGAAAAGGTTTTTTCTTTCAGTATTTTGAATATATCATCCTATTCCGCTCTGGCCCACAAAGTTGAGGACAGGAAAATCTCCTGAAAAATCTCCTGATAACCCTACAGAAGATTCCTTGGATATAATGAGTAGCTTTTCTTTTGTTGCTTTCAAGATTTGCTTTTTGTCTGTGACTCTAGACAGTTTGATAATGTGTCTCAGTCTGATTGTCTTTGGACTTATACTGGTTGAGGTTTTTGAGTTTTTTGAATCTGTATGTTCATTTCTTTCCTCAGATTTGGGACGTTTTCTAGCATTGTTTCTTCAGATAAGTTCTCTTTCCCTTTCTCTCTCTCTCTTATTCATTTGGAATACCACTCATAACATGTATACTGGTCCCCTTGCTATCCCATAAATCCCTTAGTCACTCTTCGCTTTTCTTTATCCTATTTCGTCATTGTTCTTCTGACTTGATGAGTTAAAATGACTTGTCTTCAAGTTTGCAGTCTTTCTTTTGCCTGATCAAGTCTGATGTTGAACCCCGATGATGAATTTCTCAGTTTAGGTATTGTCTTTTACATGAACAGAATTTGTTTGGTTAATTTTTATAGAGTCTATTTCTTTGTTTTTATTTTCATTTTGCTCAGGCATGGTTTCCTTGACATCACTTAGTCTTGTGTCTGTGTTCTTTTGTAACTTGCATTTTTATGACAGTGATTTTAAATTCTTTGTCAGACAGCTCACAGATCTACATTTCTATAGCATTGGTTTCTGGAGTCTCATTTTTTCCTTTAACTGGGCTATGTTTCTTTGTATGCCTTGTAATATTTGTGGTAGGGATTGATGTGGACATTTGAGAAAACAAACCCCTATCCCAGGCTGCATACTGGCTTCATGCTAGGGAAGGCCTTTACCAATAAGCAGATTGGAGGTTCTAGGGTCTCTCAAAACTTTTATGTTCTGTTGCTCTCTTTCATGTCTGCCCATGGAACAGCAGGTCTGTCATGTTGCGCACCTCTGTTCTCAGTGGTTTCCAAACTCTGACACTGACCCATTAGTGCTGAGTCAGATGAAAGAGTAACCACTTCCTTGGGCAGCCATCATACAAGCCTGAATGTTGGAATTAGGATCCACTCTTTTGTTTCTCTCATTTGAGAGGAGCCTCAATATGGGAGGTTTCCTCCTAGTTGTCCACACTCTACCACACAGGTGAAGGGACATCAGGGGCATGTCAAACACTGCAGATTTTCTCACCACTTTCAAAGGAATTCCTTTGTGGGTTTACAATGGCCAGTGTATTGGAGCTTCTCAACCACTCTCTAGAGTCCTTACAGAGATGTTCTGGTCCATATATTATTGTTAACTTGATGTCTCTGTTGGGGAAGCGATGGTCTATAGCTTCTTCATTTTTCATCTTGGTGATGACTCCAGATGGACATTTATACTTGAGTAAGAAGCTGGGTCTTATTCCTGTGAAATAAAGGATCAGGAGAAGGTCCTATACAATAAAGTAAAAAGATTCAATCATGATTACAGAATGGGAATTCTAGCTCCATGCTCAAATTTTAGATGGGGATATGAAGGAAACTGACTTTTCCAACATGGTTAGTGGCAGAGGCAGGCATATTTCTTCAGTGTTCTTGTTTTTCTTTCTTCTATTGCACATTTTATTTTATTTTTATTTTTTTTAATAGTTTGTTGTCAAATTGGTTTCCGTACAACACCCAGTGCTCTTCCCCACAAGTGCCCTCCTCCATCACCACCACCACTTTCCCCCCTCCCCTTTCCCCTTCAACCCTCAGTTCATTTTCAGTATTCAATAGTCTCTCAAGTTTTGCATCCCTCTCTCTGCCCAACTCTCTCTCCCTCTTCCCCTCCCCCTGGTCCTCCATTAGGTTTCTCCTGTTCTCCTGTTAGACCTATGAGTGCAAACATATGGTATCTGTCCTTCTCTGCCTGACTTATTTCGCTTAGCATGACACCCTTGAGGTCCATCCACTTTCCTACAAATGGCCCGATTTCATTCTTTCTCATTGCCATGTAGTACTCCATTGTGTATATATACCACATCTTCTTGATCCATTCATCAGGTGATGGGCATTTAGGCTCTTTCCATGATTTGGCTATTGTTGACAGTGCTGCTATGAACATTGGGGTACATGTGCCCCTATGTGTCAGCACTTCTGTATCCCTTGGGTAAATCCCTAGCAATGCTATTGCTGGGTCATAAGGGAGTTCTACTGACAGTTTTTTGAGGAACCTCCACAGTGTTTTCCAGAGTGGCTGCACCAGTTTACATTCCCACCAACAGTGCAGCACCCTCCACACCCTCACCAGCATCTATAGACTCTTGATTTGTTCATTTTAGCCACTCTGACTGGCATGAGGTGGTATCTCAGTGTGGCTTTCATTTGTGTTTCTCTGATGATGAGTGATGTTGAGCATCATTACATGTGCCTGTAGGCCATCTGGATGTCCTCCTCTTTGGAGAAGTATCTGTTTATGTCTTCTGCCCATTTCTTCACTGGGTTATTTGTTTGGTGAGTTCCTTGTAGATTTTGGATACTAGCCCTTTATCTGATATGTCATTTGCACCTATCTTTTCCCATTCTGTCAGTTGCCTATTAGTTTTCTTGATTGTTTCCTTTGCAGTGCGGAAGCTTTTTATCTTGATGAGGTCCCAGTAGTTCATTTTTGCTTTCATTTCCTTTGCCTTTGGGGATGTGCCGAGTAGGAAATTGTTGTGGTTGAGGCCAAGGAGGTTTTTTCCTACTTTCTCCTCAAGGGTTTTGACGGTTTCCTCTCTCACATTCAGGTCCTTCAGCCATTTTGCACATTTTATAGTAATCTAAATAATGCTGTGTGTACAGTGATTATAATAAGCTGTCTGTAAAGTTTAGGAAAACTTTGGAATTTTCATTACTTATTCAACATGCCCTGTTAATTATGATGATCATATATTCAGATTAAAAACTGCATCTCATATTATTCATATCTCTAGAAGTCCCTCTATTGAATCATCTCAACAATTGAAGATATTAGATTTTCCATTTTAAAAATGCATCTCTTAGTTTATTTATCTTAGACATTTGGGTCTCCCCTTACTCATATGTTTAATATTCCTTAGTGTTCATTACAAATAATTGAAAAGCATAAAGCTGGAATTCTAAGATGCAGATGGAGCTCTAGCAACATTTTTAGAAAGCCTCTTTTACACAGGAAAACTGAAAATACTGAAAATCTTTTATGGAATAGTAACTCTAAGCATCAAAAATCATGAAGTATAGTGAATGGAGGCTTGCAAGGGCAAGATAGGAAAGCAGACATTTGGAAAATCCTCATAGTCACATGTTTTAGAAAAGATATATGTTCTATTAGCAATATAGTTGATAAATAACGAGGCCCATCTCAATCTTGAAAAGGTAATTTGATTACAGGAAAATTGCAGCACTTGGCAATATATTAGGGATTTTGTTAAATAGAAAGTTTCAAAGACATGGTCCTGTTCAGCAAAGTAGAGATAATAGAATAGAGAGCTCTACACTGATGAGAATCTTCAGGGAAGATGGAGGAGGTGAAGCTTGATCTGGGTCATGAAAGATGGCTTGTATTTAGACACCAAGGAGGAAAGAGTGCTGGCCATTCCAGATATAGAAAGTGAAGTGATTGATTAAAGGTATCAATTAAAAATAGTTATTGCCCAGGGTGCCTGGGTGGCTCAGTAGGTTAAGCATCTGGTTTTGGCTCGGTCATGATCTCATGTTTGTGAGTTCGAGCCCCACATTGGGCTCTCTGCTGTAAGCTTGGAGCCTGGTTCAGATGGTCTATCTCCTTCTCTGTCTCTGCCCCTCCCCCTCTCTCTCTTTCAAAAATGAATAAACATTTTAAAAAGTTTTAAAAAATAGTTATTGCCCTTGTGATTGATGATGTGAATGCTAGCCTAGTGTGATTGGAGTATTGGGAGAATATAAAGAGATGAGCAGTGGGCACAATAGAAAATGTTTGGGCTAAATGGGAGAACTTGATATTTTTTCAAGTGTTTAGAAGGGCCCAAACCTTTATATTCAAAAAATTTCCCAGAGAACATGGCTAAATCAATTAAAATTTGACGATGTGCAGACACACACACACTAACACACAAACGTCATATACACACACAATCCAAACAACAACTGATAATATGGCAAAAGAGTAGTAAGGGGTTAGCTCACTTAAAATGTTGGAAAAAAGTACAGTAATAATGAAATAATCAAATGAAAATAGGCGAAGCTGGCCCCACATAGTTGTTGAAAACACTAGTGTTTATTTTGTTATATTTGTAGGGTAGGTAGTTCTTGTAGTAATTCAGAAAAAGCATGAAGTAAATCTGAATTAAAGTTTTGGAAGTGAGGATTCAGGAGCTTAGATAGATAGGAAAGTGATTTTTCATTGTGTCATTGATTTGCATTATGATACAAATCAATTATCCTCCCTGTATTTTACCTCAGCCTGTTAATTGGTAGAATGTATACAATCATAACACTATTATTCAGTTTTTAATATACAAAATTTCAGTGGTTTTATGTGCTGACATCTGTTATAAGTTTGTAAAGTGAAAGCAAAATCATAAATGACACTACTCTTAAAATATAAAGTATAGGCATTCATTAGTAATGTCATAAGTATTATTCTTAACATTGCAAAACAAACACATTTATTGTGAATGAAGATTAATAACTTTTCCAGCTACATTACAAATTTTTTAGTTCCATCTAACTTAAACATACTCTAGCTGGCTGATGATAGAAGTTTTTTTCTATATGTTCTAGTTTATCGAAGGATTTCTCAGCACTTATTTCATTATACAGTGAATAGCAGCTCAGTTGGATGTAGTTTGGAGTGATTGGGGAAATGCAGTTACAAACAAAAATCTCCCCCCAAGACAGAAAATTTCTCCACACAGTAAGAAGGGAAGGAAAATGATTTTATTATTGAATAAGTATTAAACAAAAATGTGACACACATTATTACAGGTATTCAATCCACTCCAAAGATCTAGATGTTAGAAAGACCTCTTACTCTTTGATGGAGACAAGCAGATCATCCATTGTACACATTTTCTTAAGATAAACAAAACTAGTCCTTAAATAAGAAGACTTGTCAGCATAAGTCATTCATTATAAATTTATTTGATAATTGAGGTGACCTTCTATGTTAGTTACTTGACTACAGGAAAAATAAAGTTTCCGTGCCTTTAGGATAATTTTGCAGTTGGCAAAGAGGCAGCATGAAGTTGAAGTTTGGCTCCTATGCTCTCATTGGACAGGAGACTTCTTCCTTGGTGGTTGCATTTTAAAGAGGATGGTTTCCATGAACTTGAGAAAGGCAGTCTGAGATTGTGAAGCTGGTAAGAGGCTTACTTAGCTTTGAAAACGATTTACATCCATTTCAAAGGAAGAGTGAAAGAATTTACAAGTTTTCCAAAGTAAGTGCTCTAAAAAGGGGGAGGGAGATCTGAGTCTCTTCCCTTATTTTTAACAAGGAGAAATTAAGCCTCTTATTCTGAGTTTTTATTTACCCTTAATCTACCTATATGTTAAAATTTTGTCATTTATAGCCTGTTTCTGGTGAGTGCCAAGAAAAGTCAAATCTCACAGTGAAACATTAGTTATAAAATACAACAGAAAGCCCTATGCTATATGTCTAAGAATGCTGATTTCAAAGTAATCTGAATGCTAGCTGAAATTGCTTCACAGTGGGTTTATTATCACTCCAGTGAAAGCAGTGTATTTAAAGTACAATGAAAACAGGCGTTACTTATTCTTCTAAAGATATTTTAACCTAGTATCTATCAACATTATCTGCATTCTTGTCAAAATACATATTTTAAGATCAAGGGTAGTCCCAGGTAGCAAAAAATGGTCCCAGGTAATGAAAAATACTTGGATATACTTTCCCACTAAAAACAATAAAATATGCCAAAACAAATGTGTTTTAAAAACCTCATTTTATAAACCAATGAGGACTCAGAAGACAATGGGGGAACTCTAAGATCAAATATTTAAATAAAAGCCTGTTAGCAGAGATATAAATGCTAAGTCTATTTTTGACTTGGGAGCCTGTGCTGGTAAAGTTCTCTTAGGCTGTGATTTAATAACATTAACATAGCAAGAGAGACAGAAGTTAAGGCCCAGGACATGACCAAGGCCCAGAGCCCTATAGGATTCTTCTTCTTAATGAAGTTAGGAACTCTAGAGCCACATCTTCTGGATAATGGTATACCAGTTTTAATCTCACTCTAGCTGCACTCCATTCTAAATTTTTTAATGATTATTTATTATTGAGACAGAGAGAAACAGAGCATGAGCAGGAGAGGGGCAGAGAGAGGGAGAGAGGCACAGAATATGAAGCAGGCTTCAGGCTCTGAGCTGTCAGCACAGAGTCTGATGTGGGGCTTGAACCCACAAACTATGAGATCATGACTTGAGCTGAAGTTGGACGCTTAACCAACTGAGCCACCCAGGGGCCCCTAGCTGCACCCCACTCTAAATCCCCAGGGACTTCAGAGACATCTGACGTGACTCTGAGCAGGGCATGAGAACAGACTGGAAAAGAGAAAATTAGAACTTAGGACCAAGGACATGCCTTTGCATGTACTTTCAGAGTATATCTAGGAATCTCAACACATAAAGTTAGTGACTTGTAGCAATTATGCACCTCGCAGAGGCACCTTTTTTTGGAAAAGGGTTTATACATCCTAGGACCAGAGAATGCTCACAAATAGTATTTCAAATACAGTGGCTGTTAGATTTTAAAATATTAAATCACAGGTTGAAACAAAGAATCATGAATATGAACTAACAGTATGAAACAAAAATTTTAAAATAACTGTGCTTCTCTGTTTAAGTATAGAATGTCAAGCATCAAATCGCCTGTGGATAAGATTTGATAAATGTGACATAGTAGGTTTGAAAAATAAGCAAAAATACTTTCCTTAAATGAATATCAAGATACTCTTAACCTAAATTAAAAACTTTATGGTTGCACTCTGAGCTTGAATGCAGCAGAACAGAGAATTGGAAACTGGAAGAAAGATAAAAATAAAAAATATCCAGATGTAGCACATAGAGAGAAAAAGGACGGAAAATCCAGATGAGAGGGTCAAAGGCAGAACACAAGTGTTAATCAACATTTGGTTTCTGGAGCTGCAACACCAGCATCACCTGAGTGATTGTCTAAAATAGAAATATAATTCTTTGCTTCTTGAAAATGCTTCAAAATTGTGGTCCCAAGACAACAGCATCAGCATTACTCAGAAACTTATTAGAAATGCAAATTTTCTCCGGCCACTACCTCAGACCTACTGAATCAGAAACTGTGGGAATCCCAAAGGCTATATACTTCACCTCTACAAGATCATACAGGGAAATAAATCGCTGTGGCTAACAATTCAATCTACTCTATAAAAAATAATGAAAAAGTTGAAAGTAAAGATCTAGAGAGAGATACTGGGTGAATATTCATTCAAAAAGCTAGTGAAGTTATATTCATATAGGGGAAAAAGGGACTTCAATTTTCTCATAAATCTAGAAACAAACTTCAATTCACTTGGAACATATAACAATCCTATGTATGCATACTTTAATGCCATAGCCTCAAGTTTATGAGAATCAAGGTACTGAGGTTTTCAGTAGGAGAAAGAATATGATATTTCTGCAGAGTTATGAAACATGACACACAATTTATCATCCATCTACTTATTCATTCATCAATCACTCTATAAACACTGTATGTCAGGCATTATCCTAAATGTTAGAGACATAAAGATGAACACATGATTTCTAGCAGTAAGGAGTTCACTGTTACATGAGTTGTGTGTGTGTGTGTATGTGTGTGCGTTTGCTTTTGGTAAAATATTTAAAATTTTTTTAAGTTTTGAAAGGTTATTGCCTCTTTCTACCTCTCCAAATCCCCAACAAATAGTGGCAAGTCCTTGACTAATATCATGCTCTTAGAAGACAATGACTCATTTCATTGTGCCAGATATGATTATGTGAGGTTAGTAAAGAAGCTGGCTAAATGGGAATGGAAATCCATAGGAACATTTCTCTCTGAGAAATGGCTAAGCCTTTCTGACTCCACATGTGACTGTTCATATGCTAGAGTCAACTTCTGAATGGTTTGAAGAGCGTGTTGTCAGAGATGAACTGGAATACAACATGGGCATCTGGTGGTGACCTTCCATTATTGCCTCTACAAGTGAAGAAGTGACTGTCTTTTTCCCGTTGGATATTATTTCCTGCTTTGTCAAAGATGAATTGACCATATAGTTCTAGAATATCCAATGGGAGAATGACAGTCTCATCAACAAATGGTGTTGGGAAAACTGGACAGAAACATGCAAAGGAATGAAAGGACCACTTTCTTACACCAAACCCAAAAATAAATTCAAAATGGATGAAAGACTTAAATGTGAGACATGAAACCATCAATATCCTAGAGGAGAACATAGGCACTAACCTCTTTGACACCAGCTGTAGCGACTTATAGATAAGTCTCCTGAGGCAAGGGAAACAAAAGCAAAAATAAGTAATTGGGACCTCATCAAAATAAAAAATTTCTGCACAGTGAAGGAAACAATAAAACTAAAAGGCAACCTATAGAGTGGGAGAAGATATTTACAAATGATATATCTGATAAAGGGTTAGTATCCAAAATATGTAAAGAAGGTATAAAACTCAATACTCAAGCAATGAATAATCCAATTTAAGAATGGGAAGAAGACACCAATAGACATTTTTTCCAAAGAAGATATACAGATGGCAGCAGACACATTAGAAGTTACTCTACATCACTGATCATCAGGGAGATACAAATCAAAACTACAATAAGATACCACCTCACATCTGTCAGGATGGCTAAAATCAACAATACAAGAAACAACGGGTGCTGGTGAGGATGTGGAGTAAAGGAAACGCTCTTGCCCTGTTGATGGGAATGCCATCAAGTGGGTGTGGCCATTCTGGAAAACAGTATGGAGGTTCCTCAAAAAGTTAAAAAATAGAACTGCTCTACAATCCAGCAATTGCACTATGAGGTAGCTGTATTATGTAGATAGATATTATATATATAGAAATCTATATAGACATATAGATTTCTGTAGCTGAATATAGATTTCTCATTCTTTTTTATAGTTTCATAATGTTTCATTGTGTTAAAATACTAATATTAACTTGCATCCTATCAATGACTGTTTAACCCAATATTTTTCTATTATAAATAATTTTTTGAATTTATCTATTTATTTTGAGACAGAGAGAGAGAGAATTTCAAGCAGACTTCACACTTCCAGTGCAGAATCCAGTGCAGGGCTTGAACTCAAGAACTGTGAGATCATGACCTGAGCTGAAACCAAAAGCTGGAAGATCAACCAACTGAGCCACCCAGGTGCTCCTATTATAAACAGTTTTTGCAACAACAACAACAACAAAACACCTTATAAGATACAACAGGTACATTTTCTTAACTGTAGTTGCAGGTGAAAAAAAAATCATGACTGGGGCATTTGGGTGGCTTAGTCAATTAAGCGTCCAACTTAATTTAGGCTCAGGTCATGATCTCATGGTTCATGGGTTCAGGCACTGCATTGGGCTCTTTGATGATAGTATATAGAGCCTGCTTGGGATTCTCAACCTCTCTCACTGCCCCTCCCCTGATCTCTCTCTCTCTCTCCCTCAAAAATAAATAAAAACATTAAAAAAATCATGACTTAGGTAAGGAGATACTTTATTCCAAACAATTGTTGCAAATGTTGCTATTGCAATACGGGGGAAAATATTATTACAATATGGAGAATACTCTAACCAAAAGATATGCAAGCATCTCAAAGGTCAGGCAGAAAGTGTTAGTCTTTTATGGAGAGAGGTAAACAAATCTAGAAGGAATTATGTATGGGGAAGTGGAATAAGGGGGTGTACTAAAAGCAGCTGAGAATTTCCCCTGAAGTCAGGGGTTCTAATTCTGATGCTGGTCATAGCCTTTCTATACACAATAATAAAACAACTGCAAATAGAAAAGGTTTACTTCATCCTTTCCTATCTGAATGCCTTTTCTCTCACCGAATTGTCGTAGCCAGAAACCCCCGTACAACGTTGAATGGAATTAAGGAGAGCAGACACCCTTGTCTTTTTCCTGATTTTAGGGAGGAAACAACCAGTCTTTTGTCATCAATATGATGTTAGGTATGGGATGTTTGTAGATACATTTATCATGTTGATGAATGTCCTTTCTATTCCTAGTTTCTTGAGTGGTTTTTATAAAAGATGTTGGATTTTGTCAAATGATTCCCCGCATCTATTGAAATGATCTTACAGACTTTAAATTTTATTCTATTGATATGGTATATTGCATTAATTGATTTTTTGGTTGTTAAACTGACCTTGAATTCTTGCCATAAGTCCTGCCATAAGTGTACAATTCTTTTTATATGTTTCTGGATTCAGTTTGTTTGAGTTTTGTTTGAGGATTTTTGCACCCATATTTATAAGACACATTGGTTTATCGTTTCTGTCTTTGTCAGGTCTTTATCTGGTTTTCATATCAATTTAATACTGGACTTATAAAATGAGTTGGAAAGTATTCCTTCCTCTTCCACTTTTTGGAAGAGTCTACAAAGAGAGTATTAATTCTTTTTTAAGTGTCTAGTAGGACCCAGTGAAGTCATCTGGCTGGAGTTTTGGAGTTTTGTTTGTGGATTTGTTGCTTTGTTGAAGTTTTTTTTTTTAATGTTTATTTGTCTTTGAGAGAGAGAGAAAGAAACAGAGAGTGAGAGAGAGAGAGAGAGAGAGAGAGAGAATGAATGAATGAATGAATGAGTGAGGAGAGGCAGAGAAGAGGGAGACACAGAATCTGAAGCAGGCTCCAGGCTCTGAGCTGTCAGCACAGAGCCCTATGCAGGGCTCAAACTCAGAAATGGTGAGATCATGACCTGAGCCAAAGTCAGATGCCACCCAAGTTCTCCTGTGTTAGTTTTTGATTACTAAATAATCTCTTCACTTGTAAGTCTATTGGGATTGTCTATTTCTTCCTGGCTCAGCTGGATAATCTGTCTAAGAATACGTCCATTTCATCTAAATTACATAGTGTGTTGGCACACAGTTATTTACAGTATTCCTTTTTTAAAATTATTTCTATGACATTGGTAGTTCTACATCTTCTTTTATTCTAATTCTAGTAATTTGAGTCTTCTCCTTTTTTAGTCAATCTAGTTAAAGTTTTGTCAATTTTACTGATTTTCAAAGAACCAGCTTTGAGTTTAAAGCAATTTTCTCTATTGTTTCCTGTTTTCTATTTCATTAAATTCACTTCTAATCTGTATTATTTCCTTCTATCAACTTGCTTCAGGTTAAATTTTCTCTTCTTTTTCTAATATCTAATGGTGGAAGTTTAAATTATTGATTTGAGCTATTTCTCTTCCCCTCTGACCTCCTTTTGCCCCTTTTAATATAGGCATTTACAGCTGTATAAATCCCTCTAAACATTACTTCACCTGCATCTCATAAGTTTTGGTAGGCCGTGTCTTTATTTTCATTTGTTTCAAAGTATTTTCTAATTTCCTTTTTGATGGCCTCTTTGACCTATTGGTTACTTACAAATGTGTGGTTCACTTTACATAAATTTGTGAATTTCCCAAATTTCTGTCTCTTACTGTTTTGAAATTATTTCATTGTGGTTTGGAGAATGTATTTTATATTCACCATCATATTCAAACAAATAATGGCTGAAGCTTCCCAAATTTATTGGCAAGCATTAATTTACAAATCTAGGAAGCAACAAACTCAAAATAACATACATGCAAACAGATCCACACATCTCAGCAAAAATGCTGAAAGACAAAGACCAAAGAGAAAATCTTGAAAGCAGTAAAATAAAAATGAATCTCACAAGGGAATTAGAGCAAGATAAAAGCATTCCCATATAAAGAAAAACTGGGAAAGTTTATAGAACCACTAGGCAGAAGGTCCAAAACGTAACAGAAGTCTAGAAGAACGCTCTGAAACCAACCAGATCTAAAAGACATCCACAGAACATTCCATACAACAAAAAGAGAATAGATCTTTGTGTCACATGTACATGAACTATTCACCAGGATAGACTCTATGCTTGGCCTTAAACCTCATAAACTTGAACATGGTATTGGCTTTCTGCCTAAGAAACTTGTATGGTTTCTATTTGTTCAAGTGTTCCTTTTTGTGTTAATATTGCTTAAAAATATCTTCATGTGCGATTTACATATTTCTTGTTAAACTTCTTCATAGATATTTTATGTTTTTGGTTGCCACTGTAAACAGTCCTTTGTCCCTTCATGTCTTCTTAAAAATTTCCTTACTGTGCTTTCTTAGTAATATTTTTTTCAGTATATTCTTACCTTTACTGGGTTTAGTCATCTTTTGAAACTAGAAATTTCTAATTAGTCATTACTAATTGCATTGCTCATTTCCTACAGTACAGTATTAAGTAGTATAGGATTGAGTTTTTGTTCTGTATTTCAGAGGCAAATGCCTTTACTATTTTATATATATTATATGTATATAATACATTGTTATCTATAAAATTATATATAGTTATATGTAATTTTAAAGTTCTTTGTTTTCCCTATATCACTGGATGATTTGTATGTAGAATGGGTTTTCAATTGTGTCAAATATCTTTTCAGTATCTGTGAAGACAGTCACATAATTTTTTTGTTAGCTCTATTACTAAGGAAATTAGTATTTTTACTTCTCTTAATATTAATTCATTCTTGAAATCTGGGAATGAATCCTGAATATTCACGATTTCATTTTTTAACATACGGCTGATTTTTGCTGAGAAATATTTTATTTTACGTTTTTGCATCAATTTTTATGTGTGATTAGTTGATCACTCCTTATGTGTGTGAGAATCCTACCTAAAAATTTAATAAGTACAAAAGGACCAATCACCAAATACACATGCATGCCCACACATGTTTAAAAAACAATTCAAAACATTGATTTCTGGTAAGGGCTGAGAAATGAGACAGAATGATGTTATTTTGCTTTACCGCTTTATTTTGGGAGGGGTTCTGCAAAGGGAGACTAAGAGCCTGCTTTGGAGTGGGTGACAGGAGACAGAGGGGAGTTTGAAATTTGTAAGGTGGAGGAAGGGAAGAGAGAAGGAGAGGGTCGTGGTTTAGCAAGACTCAGATGTCTAGCCTGAAGGAAATTCTGAGTGGGTGTTTGTGTGATAACTGGGAAGAATGGAGGTACTTAGCTTAGCTTTTATTTTCTTTTAAGTTTATTTATTTATTTAGAGAGTAAGAAAACAGGGGCGGGGCAGAGAGAGGAGAAGGACAGAGGATTCGAAATGGATTCTCTGCTGTCAGGAGAGAGCCCAATGTGGGGCTCAAACCCAAGAACCATGAAATCATGACTTGAGCTGAAGTCTGATGCTTCAGGTACTCCAGCACCTAGCTTAGCTTTTAATTCATCTCCCTCCTTCTGCCGCAGTGAGTGCTGCTCCCTCCTCCATGGTGCCTAACCTTTCCGGATCTGCAGACGCAGCAGCCTGGCATTAGTTACGTGGCAAACAAAGGGCAGGGAAACAAGGAGAATTGCAACACTCTCCACTAGACCCACCTGGCAGGAGAGTCTCCTTGTCGGAGAATTTCAGGGCAGGACCAGCCATGAATTGGAGCCTGTGACAGGGAGCCACACTTGGAAGTTAGGAGTAGGCATGTGAACTGGCTTTAGGAATGAGTGTGAAACATACCCTCTTAATCTTGAAATGCTCCAGGCAGGTGACACCTGAAAGGTGAAGAGGCAAAACTGCAACAGTATGAGAATCAGGCTTCTCTTGCATAGCATTAAATTTCTAATGTCAGGTTCATATGCATAATTTCATTTGAACGTTATAGGCACTTGGTGTGTTAGGCAGAGCAAGCCGTATTATTATTTTCTAGGTGAATATTGTGAGAGGCATGTTCATAGCCCCAGGTTACACACAGGAAGAGGTGGAATCAGGTTTACACCTAAGTCTCCTAAACGTCTTCAGTTTATTTCAGAATAATTGGGGCATCTCTGTACCACACGTGCCTGAGACAACTCTCTCCACAGTCATCTTGGCCCCGAGCCTGAAGTGGGATGTGTTTGGCAGTGTTCAATAAATGCAATTCTTTGAGACCCGCCCAGTGATTATTGAGTAGAGCCAGCTGAACACCTAAATTAAGGAATGGAATTGATCTACGAGAAAGAAGTTGGATTTTGATTTGCTAAAACACCGATTACACTTAAAGTCCCATTTTTGTGCAAATCTAACGCCCTTAAAGGTATTTTCTACCGCAATCAAAACATATTTGTGTGCTTTCTTGCTTTGGAAAAGGATGACAGTGAAGTAATTAAGATCTATGATCATTGCCAGTTTGAAAGGTGCTGATCAAAGTATGCTTCTTTTAGAGAAAGTCAGTTGCTCAATGATTCAGTAAGCTGAACTTTAAAATGTGCTGCCACTAGCCTGTGAATATAATGCTATGCACGGATGACACTTAGATTTCCACTTGGCCGCTTTCAAAGATTAATGACCAATGTCACAACCATAAAAGAAAAATCGTACTGATTCTGGATAAATGCACAGTACACCATATAGTTTCCCTAAATAGCACTTGAGTTTTTTTCTTCTTGTGTAAAGCTATATATATTTTTTGTAAAGCTATATTTTTAATCCTCCCAATAAATGAGAGCATATTCCAGACTCTCAAAGAGCTTATCCAAAATATAGTGCGCTCTTATATTATATTTTGACTTGGTAAGCCCCTTCCCCCCTTTTAAATTATGGTTAACATCTTGCATTCCAAAATGCTTTCCTATTTATAATAGGGTATATGTGACAAATGTAATCTTGACATATTATCAAAAACAATTCTGGCATGCAAGTTTTAAACTTTCTGATTAAGGAGGAATAGAGTACTCTAAAGCTTTTTAGGCCTTTGAGAAGATGAAGCATCATCCTCTGAAATCCACCACTCTTTCTCGAAGTATTGTTTTATGAATTACATGAGGCTTTAAGGTGAATAGGCAAATTACCTTTACATAATCTGACCAGGCATCGCTATCTCAAGGGGACTTCTTACTATTAAAATAATGTTCTCCTATTTTTACATATTGGACTATAGTAATGGGCTTCGGCCAGTGTTAACAGCTGGTTCAAATGATACAAACCAATTCTGCCTGGGTCCGTGGCTGAACCATTTGTAGGGTTTACAGAAAGTAGGATCTACGGGAGCATACTTTCCTAACTTTCTGTATTTGGCCAAATGAAACTGTTGCATGCTAATGAACTTCACACTGTGGAAGTCCAGATGGCTGAAATAGTTTCATTCTATGCTGAGAAATGAGGAGATTTTAACTACCTCTCCTTATTTATCCTTGAGTTAACTTTTCCTAGTCATGGACATTTCACCCCAACTCAATAAACTCTATATTATAATTGATTTACTTAAAAACCAACTCCCCATTGTTGCTACCTATAATGAAATCCTTTGAAATAACTGCTGTAAAATGAATATAATTGCTCATTTTTATAAAGTATTCTTTTATCTTTAATGAGAAGTTTAAAATCCATTAACTTGATATATAAATTAATAGTAAGGCTCTTGAAGGCAGGAACTTTTGACAAGTGTCTTGTAACGCTTACGCAGCTCAGAACTGCATTTTGCATTTGGGTTCACTGACTGCTGCGGAGCAGACCCACATCACGTCTGTGTCTGCAGAGACATGGAAATGAATCCACCTTTGAAACACGGTCCTTTTCCCCAGTGCTACCTCTTAGGAAGGCGTCCTCAGCAGGATGTGTACATTGACAGCTGTGCCATTGTCAACACAAACATAAACATGCCTCTTCATTCTTGAATTATTTTCAGGACAGAAACTGCTGCTTGTTGTTTGAAAAAAAATGTGTGTCCTTCCTTCCTTCTTCCCCCCCTCTCACCTTCCCTCCCAGCCTGCCTTTCCTTCCTTCTTTCCTTCTCCCTGCCTCCCTCCCTCCCTCCCTTCCTTCCTTCCTTCTTTCTCTCTCTTTCATTTAATTTGAAAATACTTTGTCTTTAAAATTATTTCTTTTTCTCTTACTGTTGATATTTGTACTCAGAATTAGCTAGTAAAAGTCTACCATTTAAAATAATGTATCACTTCAGTGAATTGGGGTTTCCATAACTATAAAATGAAGAAAAACAAAACTCCTTTCAAGAAGGAGTTGGGAGATGGATGTTGCTTACAAGGAAGTTTCACAATAGAGAAGATGCTTGTGTCGTGTTCAGAAAAGGCCCATTAATACACAAAAATACCCTTCACAAAGAAGAAAATGTATTTTGTGTGCCACATTTTGGAGAATAATTTTTTTAATTGAAATAGGAATATGTTTTTTAAAGGCAACTGTTCAGAACTTTCTACATTAAGTGATAAGACTTCACTGTTGTTCTTATTGTGGTCATTTTACTTAAAGACACATAAACTTTTGGGGCTCCTGCGTGGCTCACTGGGTTGAGCATCAACTCTTAAACTCCGGTTGTGCCTCCATGTCAGAATCTCAGGATTATGAGATCGAGCCCATGTTGCTGAGTGTGGAAACTGCTTAAGATTCTCTCCCTCTGTCCCTCTCCCCACTTACCTGCTCATGCAGGTAATAAACAAGAAAGAAACACTTTCTCTCTCTTTCCAAAAAAAATACACATAAATGTCATTTCCTACTGTGTGCCCTTACCTGCCTATACCAGTGCAGTCCATCAATGGGGAGTGAAAATAGATCTGCAGGTACAACCTTGCACCCCACTCACATTGCCAATCGGCCAGGAATCCATTTTGCTCTCCTAAGAAAATATGCTGATTCAGGAGTCTCTGTGCCCACTGACTTTTACTGAGCTGTCACCAGTTTCTCCCAGTCCTGAGATGCTGATGGTTCCCTATACATTTCTAGTTCTCTGGGACTGGTACCACCTTGGCTGGTATCTGGATCATTCTCCTCATTCTTGCCAGCAACTTCCCAGAGCAAGACTTGGGTGTTCCATCCCAGCCAGTGGCTGAGGTGCCACGTCAACTCGGGAAATTGCATGGAAATCTAGCATCTCACTTTTTAATTAAAAATTTTTAATGTTTATTTACCTTTGAGAGAGATAGACACAGTGTGAGCAAGGGAGGAGCAGAGAGAGAGAGGGAGACACAGAATCTGAAGCAGTTTCCAGGCTCTGAGCTGTCAGCATAGAGCCTGATGAGGGGCTTGAACTCACGAGCTGTGAGATCATGATCTGAGCAGAAGTTGCACGCCAAACCAACTGCGCCACCCAGGCTCCCATCGCTTTTTAATTTTAGGTATTTCACTGATTACACACTCATACTGATACATTCCTAATGAAAATTGGACTTTCTGAATATGGCCAACAACTTGGATTCATATTTTGGTTTTTGTTTTAGGTTTGTGATTCCTAGTTGGAAGCACAGAGCACCTCGTAGAAAGCTTTCTTTGGCTCCCTTAGTACCGTTTCCTTCAAGGGGGATGGTTACAAGTGATTCCCAAGCTAGAATTCCTAATCCTAGGTGGGGAGTTGTTGTCGTAGGCTGATTAAAACTGTGAGAGGAAATGGGTCAACTGTAGGAAATTCCCTGGTGCTGTGGAGGTCGATATGCATGGGCATATTGCATGGGGTAGGGGCAGAGAGAGAGGAAGAGGGAGAGGGAGAGAGGGAGAATCCCAGGTAGGCTCCATGCTGTCAGCACAGAGCCAGACGTGGGGCTTGATCTCATAAACTGTCCAATCATGACCTGAGCTGAAATCGAGAGTCAGAATCTTAACCCACCGAGCCACCCAGGTGCCCCAATATTCAATTTAAATAGAAGTAGAAGAAAAGAATAAATAAAATATCTAAAGGGGGGATTGTTATCAGGCTTTTCCTATATCTCATTACCTTTGGTCTTATTCCTAATAAGAACAGACAATCAAAAATAAAGCTGAGAACATGTCTGTGTCTCTAACATTATATGCATCAGGAGTATGGGTCTATGAAAAATGCCATTTACAACATAATTGCCACTTCTAACAATAGTTAACATTTGTAGTGTTAACTATGTATCAGGCACTGTTCTAACTGCCCTATATATATCAACACATTGTATCTTCACAAAACTTTGTTAAGCCCGATTTTACAGCGAGGAAGGAGAAATACAATATGGAGCATATTTCTTATGGTCAGGCTGTTGCTGAGTAGTTGGAAAGGGTTTGGTCGCAGCGTGCAACTGGAGATCGTACTTAGTGATATGTTGCACTGCCTTTGAATTTAGTCCGTTGGGATTCTAATCTTTATTCTCAGCTAGAAGGTGTTCATTCTTATAACAGGGAGGTGCACACTTGAAGCTGAACCAGCAGATTATGGGACATGTAGCTGGTAGCAAAGAAAAAGTATTTCATTGATATTTCTTATTACCATGATAGAAGCAAGAAAACATCAAAAGCACAAATCATCTTTAATCGAAGTCAATGCCTCCGATAAAATGCCAACCTTATTTGGGCTTTGAGGTCCAAGGTCAGCAATGAGTGGGGGTAAACTCTTAATACACTCAAAATGATTAGGTTGAGCAAAACTGATGTTGAATAAACTGTTGAGACACACAACCGTTGATACTTGCAAAATAATATGGCAAGTAAGAAGAAGCCAGACAAAGAAGTGAGCATTCTGCATGGGTTAATTCATACAGATTAAATTCATATACAATTGTCGAAATGGCAAATTAATCTCTAGTGACAGAAGGTAAATCACTATTTGCTTGGTGACAGGAGAACCAGAGGATGGGGAAAGATGTAGGAAAAGGATTATGAAAGAGCATAAGGAAACTTTTTGGAGGGATGCACATGTTTGTTATCATAGATGCATATGTCAGACTCACAAAACTGTGCAATAGAAGTATGTGTAATTGTATATTAATTATACCTTCAATAACTATGTTAAAAGTTAAAATAAAAAAAGATATTGAACTTATCCACCAGAATGATGCAGGCTTTCTGACTCCTCTGACCTCCTCTGTGAGAATCAGAGTGGATTCCTAGCTGGTGAGCAATGCTATGGGGGGAATCTCATGGGATGGTCTCTCCGAGGAGGGGGCTTTCTAAACCACCTGAAATCTTCATGGTTTTTCAGAACAGATAGGGAAGGATGGCAAAACGTTCTATTTTCCTGTGATTTCTGGTCTCAAGACTGCATTTATGGCTCTTATGACTGGCTCCATAACCCCTTCCAACAATCCATTCCTTTATGTGACTGTTCTGGCTAGATGCACTCTGGTGAATTACTCCTGATATCAACAATGAGTACACAGTGTATATACAGTTTAAATGGGCCAATACAACACGGTCCGTGGCTTCTTAATGCTCTGTCTCTAGCTGTAATAGGTACTTAGCAGTAAAGCCTCTGCAAATGATTTGTATCATATCTTTTTTGCTTACTGTACAAGAGCAGCTTACTACATTTATTTTGTATACTTATAAGTCCAACTCAGGTAGGCAGATTTTTTGGTTTTTAACCATAAGGAAGAGAGCATCTCAATTTTATTGGTGTTGCTAATGCAGTTAACAGCTGTCCTGACAATAGCTTTTATGAGAATAAATGTTCTCTGACAAAAATTTCCTTATTAGCACACTCTGGAGAAGTCCTACATCAAATCAAACCAAACCAAATTTGTCTCCTGCTTGAATCAGTATCTCCTGCGCAGCCTTATTTAGATGTCTGGGTCTCTCAGGACAGTCTCTTGTTCTTAGCAGTAAGTTTCCTGTTCAAGAAATCTTAGTCAAAACTTCCACACAAGTAAACTTAACACCTGGTGGTTCTCAATGTAGGCAAAACTGCACATAGGAAAGTGGCAATGTGCTGTATGTCAGGGAAATGACACATGCAACCTTTCTCTCTATTGTTTTTGGTCATTCTTCCCAAGTAGAAAACTGGGTCAGGTATTTTTCCTTAGCAGCTCTCCTTTATTATTTCTCTTTATTGTTTTCTTGACTTCACGGTACATCAAATCATCCGTCACTGCACATATGGAAGAAAGGCTATGTATTTTTTTCAGCAGGTATAAGAAAAGAAAAATTTTATTCTTATCTATTTTTCTTCTAATTCTGGCAAACATCAAAAGTGCCTTATTGAATGTGGAACATTTCTGTTTGCCCTGTGTATTTTCAGCTGTCCTTGAATTCTTTGTTTTCCTTTCTTTAGTTTTGGATGTTACTAGTGGCATTATTTCTGAAATGTTGTTCATGATTCATTTTTCAAACCTATTAAGAAAAGTTTGTCATCGTAGGTACTTTATACATTAGGAAAAGGGATTTCAAGATGGGGTACATTCATAAAGTGCTCCATAATAGATTTTCTCTTACTATAAAATCAATTCATCAAGTGTAGAGTATTGTTTTAAGTACATAATTAAAAATAACCCCCACATGAGCAGTCATAAACTTCAGATATATGACATAAATTAAGACCCAGAAACAATGAAGGGATAAATAAAGTACAGCTAATAAAGTGCAAATATCTTAATAGGAATACAAAAACAAAAAGAGTGGAACAATTAATGTATTACGAGAAGGCAGAAGTTAAAGGTAGAACATTCCAGAGAGATCCCTAGTGAGTACTAGTAAGAGATCATTAAACCAGATGAATGTAATGTTTCCGAGGATTGCAGTAGAGAGTCACCATAGAATAATGAGTCACAGTCTCTTGGTACCTCTATCACTCCCTGAGTTTGAGTAACATACTTTTGGATCTGGAATCAATTTTTTTTTAATGTGCAGAAACCTCCTTAGAGCAATGTTTACTATTCAAAAGTGTTTCATATGAAATAGAACTTTCTTGGCTTCTTCCAATGAGGCTTAAATAAGAAAGAAGGGGGAGGCTTTTATTAGAAACATTGTAACATATTAAACTATCCCAATGCATATACCTCATATACAGCTAGTGTATTCAGTATAAAGCTGAAGGTAGTAAATTGCATCTTTATAATGTGAAAGAATACAACATAACCTTAAAGCATCAAGGGTCTTAATAAGAAGTAAAAGTTTTGTAGGACTTGTACGTTTTATCATATAATTTTAAAATGTCACATGACCTAACAATCCCCCAAAGAAGGCAACTACAGAGTAAACCTTGTAGAACAAATGACTGTAAGGAATTCTGAGCTGACAGTTAATTTATAAAATGTTCTCTTCTGTGTTATAAAATATAAATGACAATAATACACCCACGCACTAATTCTTGACTTTATAATTTATTATTCGTATTGTACCAGAGTCATGTTCTTGCTTTAAATGTCTTGCAAAGTAATGATCTTTTCAATGGGAGTGTTGTCTTTCTAGACCTCGGTGAACAGAATCATTTTATTAGCACACAACCATTGTTGTTTGTAAATGTGATTCTATTTCTTGTTAATCCCTTCAAGAGGCATATTCCTTCTATTAATGTCCCTTTGGCAATTTTTTTTACCTCTGAAAATCTTTTCCTCAACTCAGCCTAAAGTCATTCAGTTTTAAGTGTACAAATACTTAAACTTTAATGGCACCATACTTGCAACCCTTTGGATGCCATTTTGAATAAACCTCCACATTTTCTTAACATTTCTTAACATTTCAACATGATGTTAAAATACCATACCATGTCATCAATAAGAGATCATAAAGAAGGCATTTACAGAGGACAGAAGAAATAGAAAGGGGTTTCAGAAGGAATTATTAAATAAAAATAATATCTTTCTAGAAGACATCAGAGTTTCCAATGGAAAAGCAAATTTTCTTTCTGTTATTAAAATGGTTTACATGTGTTACAGATGCACTTTATCAAAATGTTCAAGAGCAGAGGACAGTGGTAGGCTTGTGCAATTTTGACACTTAATAAACAAGTCCATTACCAGGCTCATCAACCCTTCTGTTTCACCTCCACACACCTTGTACCTCACTTACATCTCCTGTCTCATCTAAAATTGCCTTTGACCTTTTATTTTATAGAAAAAATAAGTACAATCTATAATCTCTATTATTGTTTAGAGCTATTGAAAGAGTCCTAAAATATGGGTTGTTTTGCCAAAGGTTGCTCAGTAAATCTAAGGTGCCAGATATGCACCACTTCTCCGTCAGTACCCACTTTATTCGAATAGAGTTCAGTATCTTCCGTGTGTGAGAGAGAACCTAACGGGTTGTTTGAAGGGATATAACAGGGTCGCTACTATATATTTTTTGCTGGTCTCCAGAGTAAATGGTATACCTTCTGAATGTCCTTTGTGAGAGAGAGAGCCCGCAAATTAAATTTATAATACACTGGTAATTTACTCATTTGGAGATAATTAAGAATAATTTAACCATTGCATTTTCTTCTATTATTCTTTTCCCTACGTGTTAGAACAGTGATGTAGTTTCAGTAAGAAAATCCACTGGCGTGGATCACTCTGAGGAAGTGTGTCAACAGCGCAAGTCACAACATGCTGCCAGGACTCAGTGGGCAAGCCCAGTTGTCACTAACTTCCTTAAAACAGCAGCAATAAAGCCCTCAGCATCTACTGTTGAGCTCCCGGTAATAGGTACGCCTAACTATTAACATACTCCTATATGCAGAAAGTCAGCTCCACATTTCAAGTGTTTGTTCTCCCTTCCAGGATCTCAGGAAATCCCCTGAGCTCTGTAGCACTCACTTAGCACAGTCATCCTCCTGCACTTCTTCCTCAGTGTCTCAGCCTCTGCTCAGGACTGCTCCCAAGCATGGCCTTTGGAAAGGAACCTTTAAACACCTCACTCCTTCAGAATTGACTCTGGCAGAGTCATGTCCCAGGAGGGATCCTTGGGATCCGTGGTGTCATCACCTGTATGTTGTCTGAGATATAGATCTGATAGAATAAAACTAAGAATAATTTAAGGTCCCTGTATTAGTCAGGATCCAGCCAAGAAGAGATTCCATTAGGATCATTCAAGGAAGGCTTTTATCCAGTGGGTCTTTGGACAGGTGTGGGCAAGGTATGAGGGAGCCCAAGGGAGCGAGCTGGGCTTGGAGGAGGCAGCAGAGGCTGCTTCATTCCTGGGACCAAAGAAACGGGGCAAGGAGATGGAGTCCCATCAGGCAGGTGCTGTGAACCAAGCACAGGCTTTGTTTCTTTGGAGACACCCAGCAGGAGGCAACCTCTCAGGGAAGGACTCAGTGGAATACACAGTTTGCGAGTGGATGATGCTCGACTAGAGATAACAGAGAATGGGAACAACTAAAGAACTAATGTTCCCTCTCTTTCTCTGATCATTCTAAGACTCCTTATTAACTGAACTCAGTTGGAAGCAAGAGAATGTGGTTGTCCTGTTGATGTAATCGATGCAGGTAAGCCTCAGAGGCCCAGAGCTGGCTGAAGAAGGGTGGAGAGTGGTTCTAGGGCAGAAAACACAAATATCTGGTGTAGCCACTCTTGTATGTATTCATATCTGCCACTTGTCAAGCAGTCAAATACATTTTTTAAATACTAACATTGCCACAGACATTAGAGGGTCATAAAAGGCTGACTTTCACAGTGATGCCCTTTGAATTCAAGAGAAAATAAAAATGTTACCTCATAAAATAATGGGCCACACTTTGCATAACAGTGTTTCTAAGTACTTTAACATGTTTACCCTCATTTAATAGGTTTTTTCTTTTTTAAAAATTGTTTTAATGTTTATTTTGAGAAAGAGACAGAGCATGAGTTGGGGGGCGTGGGCAGAGAGAGAGAGGGAGACACAGAATTCAAAGCAGGCTCCAGGCTCTGAGTTGTCAGCACAGAGCCTGACATGGGGTTCAAGCTTGGCAGCCTTGAGATCATGACCTGAAGTCGGACACTTAACCAACTGAGACACCCAACCAATGAGCCACCCCATCATTTAATAGATGTTCATAAAACAATAAATATCCCTGGTCCCATATTATATTCTGGGTGCTGTTCTGAAAGATTTAATTCCCACAATTCCATGAGACAGTCCACTGTATAGATTAGGAACATGAAACACATTGAGGCCTCTAACTTGCCAAAAAGCAGAGCCTAGACATGAATCTTAAAGCCACAATGATATACTATTACTTTTCTCAATGTTTATTTACTTTGGTGAGAGAGAGAGCAAGTGAGCAGGGGAAGGACAGAGAAAGAGGGAGACAGATGATCCTAAGTGGGCTCTGCACTGACAGCAGAGAACCCAATGCAAGGCTCGAATTTACAAACTTTGAAATCATGATCTGACCCGAAGTTGGATGCTTAACCAACTGAGCTACCCAGGCACGCCTACTATTACTTTTGATGACTACAAAGCAAATGGAGAGTAAATATAGATTAATATAGTTATTTTGCATATGAAAAAACCCTAAAGCTTAAAGAAAATAAAGTAGAATGCTTTGAGTGCTTTTGAGTAAAGAAATTAGCAACGGGACCCAACTCTGAAGTGTAGAGAGCTCTTTTCATTATTCATCATTTGTAAGAAACATTTCTTTTATGAGGACTTCATGTTTCAAGATCATATTGGAGCTAATGCAAAAGAAAAAAGAAAAACAAATATAAGCAGCTAAACATAAAATGGTGTTTTCTAGTTTTCATTTAATGCAAAAAATTGTGAATTTGAATTTCTTTGATGTGGATAAACTTTAGTAGGTGCTGGTGCCAGAACTCCTTAGCTAATCCCTCCGCATTTCCTGTGACGAGTGGCCATCACTTTTGTGACTTTTGTGGCCTAGGGTGCATAGACCTCTTCTTGCGTTCCTTGGAGAATGTAGATGGCATTCCCAAGCCACGCAGCTGCCTCGTGCTGCAAAATCTGCGATGTTTGGATCCACTATACATTGTGTTTCTTAATATTCCACATAAGCAAAATATTCTCAATGATTTTTATAAGGGCTGTCCTTGATCCACAGTTGATTGTCTTCAGCATGACCATGGAACAGCTTGAGCTGATATTGGGTATGCATGTTCTTTACTTATTAATATTCTCTGTCGTCTCCAGCCCAGGATCTTGAAGATTCATAATCCTTGAGATGATGCATGTATATCTTGGGGTCTTTTAACCTCAGTGTATGTTTTTCAATTCACTTAGCTGAGCGCATCGCCTTTTAATTTTTTTTTTAAACGCTAACCCATCCTGATTTCTTTCTCTGACTTACGGACTTCAAAAATGACTATGGTCTCACCTTGTATTGAAAATTAGTATTTATTTCTTAGAATAAAAGCCCACCTCCTTAATATGAATGAGTAGACAATGCCAGCTCTGTAATCGTCTCTCCTCCCAGTCTCCATTTTGCTCACTGTGTGTTGCTTGTTCTGGCTTTCTGTCAGCAACCCAACTGCGTCAAACTCCTTTTTATCTCCGGAATCTTGCACGCTCTCTTCCTTTCTCTTGAGCTACTAGTATCTTTCCTAGCCTGGCTAATTTCCCCCTTCATAGTTCAGGTTATATTTTGATATTAGCTTCTCAAGATAACTTTCATAAACTCTGGTTTGAACATTGAAATATTTTTCATAACCCCAGGAATTATATTTGGCAGTTCAGCAGTTTATGAATCTGTATCAATTTTTCTCGTCATCCGAGGCCCCCATGGACCGGAAGCCCCATGAGATCAGGGATCGTATTTCATTTGTTTATGGCTATACAGCCTGTACCGAGCACAGGGTCGGCACATAGGAGGCATTCAATAACTAATGGCTGAGTGACTGAATGAATTTTGCTCATCAGCTAGATTTCAATATTATGTGTGGCCTGAGTTTGGATTCCCCATAATGTCTAGAGCATTTTAACTTAACTTTACCTTCATTCTGTGTCTTTTTCTCTCTTCCTTTCCCCAAAATCTTATTCACACTCTCTCTGCTTCGGTCTACCTGGTGTGTGGGTGCTTTCTTGAATTCCACCAGTCTTCCCATCTCTGTTCTATTTTAATCGGCCCTAAAATTTTCTTTACTTTCTTATTTCAGAGTTTAACTTTATTATTCAAGTCCTCATTGATTCATGTTCTTTCCATGGATTTGCCCTTTGAACATACATGTTCCCTCCCTGCCTCCTTCCTTTTTTTCTATTTCTTCTACTTCTTTCCATTTTTCCCCCTAAAGTCCGAGACATTATCACCCCTCCCATATCACCACCCTCCCACCACCCCTGCCCCCACATTCACTTAAGAAGCTGTGGATACTCTTTCGCAATTACAGTTTGAAAGTGTCTCTTTTATTTAAAATGTGTGTAAATTCATACCCACAATGTCTAAATCACCTTTCCTCTCTAAAACCTCCCTCTCTCCAGGAAACACAAGAGACAAGTGACCTGTTATCTTCTGTGTGTTGAGGAGTTAGGGATGTTCTCTAGGATCCATCCTTTATCTCGTTTTCTAAAACCAGCTGTGTCATATTGCCTGCCTTCTGTGATGGCCTCTTTATTTTGTGGCCAGAGTTCCCTCTTCTCTCCCTTTGGGTTTGATTCTTTTATTTTCGTTTTCTTTTGCCTTCTATCCCCAAATCTTTGATCAATGAAGTTTTCCCTTTAATACTCAGTCTGTGTTCTCTAAACCCCAGCCACATCAGAGCTCTAGGTTAGAGCCCTCGGTTTTCTGCCTGCCTAAGATAAGCATTCACATCCATAACATGACAGTCTTGTCTTCTCTGCTGATGTGTAAATACACATGCATGTGGATAAAACACATGAATGCTGGGAGAAATGGATAGAAATGGAGAAACAAAATGTAGATTCTGCTCGCAACTGATATAATTCTATAATGTCTGAACATTGTAATTATGTTTGGTAAATCTTCTTCTCCAATGTAACTGGGTGACAGTCTTGAAAATACATGAAATCATTCCTTTAAATGAGGATATGTGTATATAACTTCTGCAATATATATATATAATTATATTACATTATATATATATATTCTTGTTGTAAAACATATTCTAAGAAGTTGTGTATATTTCAGCAACTAACCCAGAGAAGATTAGCCATTTATTGGAATCAGCAAATTGCCTGTAACATGGGTACAAACAGAGGCCATACACCATAGGCATAAACACTTAAAAAATTAAAATGAAGTTAGCACGTATTTTTTTTTCTTTCCTTGATAAATATCTTCCATAATGATCTGGAAGGCCTGGTTTGGCTTTTAAATTCTCAGCTTCTTCTAATGGTGTACAAGATATGGTGGACCCAGGTCCTGGTCTTTACCTTAGTCCATGTGTGTTTTCTTTCTGCCATTGCTCTGTCCCACACTGAGAGATCGTGTGCATACCTGTATAGACATAAAGCCCTGGCTCTTCTTGCTCCTCTGCAGTGGCAGCTCTTTGGACCGACAGATGCCTACGTCTGTGATGTGAGCCTCTCTCAAGAGAATAGACTTTGGGGAGAAGTTTGTATATGTCCTACATGCGGGTTTGGAATATTTGCCAGTGATTTCTGGTTCTAAGGAATCTAAATTATAGCCAAGAAAGGGACAGGAAAACTTGGAGTCAGGACATCATTTTGATTTACAAACTCCTTATCCTGTTGGGTGGAAGCAATAGAGCCAGCAGAGGGTTTATGCCAAAACCAGGCTGCTCAGATTTCTAGGATCAGGGCAGGGACTTCCCTTCCTTAGTTGAAGAGCAAATGAGTGTTTAGGGTTTATTAAGAATTTCTGCTTTGCACAGAAACCAAGAAATATATTTTTTCTTTAGCTAGAGCAAGAAGTCAATGGAGGGACTTAAACTGGGTGTAGTCATTTAAAAGATGTAAAGAAAACCAGTTTGTTTTCATTTCATAAAAGCCTCTAGAAACTTTGCATTTATCATAAAAAATCAAAAGACCTAGAGTAAGATTAGACAAAGCTGAGTCCACTGAAGATATAGCCCAAGCTTTGACAAGGGTACGACCAAGTTTCTCAAGGCTGGGTGATAGCGATCCTTCAAGGAAGTGTAGGAAACGCTGCGTTACATTGGTGATGGGTATTAAAGAGGGCACTTACTGGAATGAGTACTGGGTGTTGTATGTAAATGATGAGTCACTAAATTCTACTCCCGAACCTAATATTACACTATATGTTAACTGGAATTTAAATACAAACTTAAAGCATAAATAAACATATAAATGAATGAATGAGCCTTCATCACTATTAGATCTAGATTTAGAAAAAAACTGATAGGGCCAGAAGATTGAAAAGGGCAGTGAAACTCAGGACTGAAGGTGATTCTGAAGTCACATTTAAAAAGATCAGGAAATATAGTCTGGAAGAGACTGATGTTTTCAGTAGACCTCACAACGAAGCCCCTAGAAGTCACTTCATATTAGAATTTGCTCAGGCAGGACTAGGAAGGAAATTGGTAGTCATTGTACGGAATCTGAGTCCCTGAGAAACTGTTCCAACCATGAAATCTGTTGCTAGACTTCTGTTACAAATTTAGAAATCTTCCCTGTAATTGTTTATTCATTTCTATTTTAATTCCTCTGTAGCGCTCCTATATCAGCCAAAGTTCTTTGTTGAAAGCAATAAAATTTGACTGTGGGAAATTTTAACATAAGCTTAATTTATGGAAAGGATATTTTATAGCTTGTAGGAATTTGGAGAAAGCTGAAGAACCTGGATCCAAAATAGGTAGGAATTAAACAAGCCCAGGGAATCTACAAGAGCCTTTGGGGAGAAACACGTTTATCTCCCTTTTTCTGATACTTGCACCAGATTCAGTTCCAGGTGGGATGGTATTATTGGCTAATCCAAAGTCCCATGCCTTCACCCTACAGCCAGAGGGGCAAGAAAACAAGCTTTAGACATTTTAGCTTTTTTAGGAGGTCATGCATCTTGCCTCCCAAAAGGTTCATACATTCAGATGGCGGGCAATTAACTTAATAATGACCAACATTGCTTTGAGAAGAATACATCTGGATGCCTGCAGAGAGAAAAAAATAACGTTATAAGATAATAGATATCAGAGTTTCCAGAAAGTAAAAATACAGGTTTGTCAGAGTATATGGCAATGAGAAATTTGTGGAAAGTTAGGGGAAACAGCAGTTAGTGAGGTAAAACCTTAGAGTGATTACTCTAAGGTAATCACTTAGCCATGGTTACTTTTCTCTCTCTATGGTGTGTTGTAAAAGGCTCACTTACCAGGTCTCAGTTGTCCAAACGCTGCCCGTTCCATAGGTCTTCAGGACTGACCCTTTACTGGCTCTTGGGAGATTACCTCTGAGCCATTGGGAAATCCTGCTTGATAAGAATGTCTTTAGGTACCTGAGACCTTGGGCCATGCTGGATAGATTAGGCTAACACTGTAATTTATGGTAAATGCCTAATTTTACGAGGATGCTGGGCTTTGAGCCATGCTCTATTTGGGGAGGTACAAGTCTCAGAATTGAGGTTAGTTACACAGGCACTGAATACCTAGGTGGCTAAGTCAAATAAAATCCCTGGACACCAGGGCTCTGGTGAACTTTCCTGACCAGCAAGACTTGGCACACGTTGTCACATGTAGCTCGGAGAGTTGATACTGACTGTGTGGCTCCGTGGAGGGAGGGGACCCTAGAAGCTCCTGCCTGGTTTCTTGTCGCCCATGCTATATACCTCTGCCTTTGCTGATTTTCATCTGTATATGCTCGCTATGATAAAATGCAATCATGAATGTATCAGCTCGACCGCTTCCTGTAAATTCTTCCTTCTAGTGAATCATCAAACCTGAGGGTGGTCTTGCAGACCTCCGACGTACAGGGACACAGGATTCAACTTCGATTTCCATAAAATCTTGAGTTAAAGATTTTTTCTCGCTACTCACCAAACCTTCTCTCAGGGACTGCTGTCATCATGTGTTATGTTCCATTTGTGTTTAAGGATAAATATAATGCCCATCAGGCAGAAGGCAGAAAACAATAAAATGGAGAATTAGTACCTGGCCGAAAGCTTCCCAAACCATTGTGTAGTGATATGAGAGGCGAGGTAAATAAGAAACAAATGAAAGAGACCTAGAAGTTTCCATTATTCATAAAAAGCAAGGCATCGGTGTAATACTTTACATCATTTCTTTCTTAGGAGGCAGTTTACTGTGCAGTTTTGCATAAATTGTTTTTGTTTGCTCCCCCCCGCTTTTGTTACTTCCTGTATATGTCCCTTTATTTCTTTCTAAGGTTGAGCTGGCAAGATGTGAGTTACAGTGACAAAACAAACATGATAAATTTCCGCTGCCCTGTGAAATTTGTTCAGCGCTGAGTTCTTTTGCTGTTTGGAATCCTAATGTTATGCTCGTGCACCCCTTTCCATCCATCAGATAGCACGCTGCCATCTGTAGATGTGCCGTAGTACTAAGATTTATGTGTTACTATTTAAGGAATTTAGGTTTGGCAACTTCAGGCTGTTCATCTGGCCAAACAATAATATGCTAATTAACCTCCTTGACCTAAATTATACAGCACTCAAGGAAGTTCCGCCAACCCCGTTGCTCAATTGGCTGAGCATTTCTGACCCTATGGTTTTGCCTATAAGGAGCTTTGCATCATAAAACAAATTGTTATTGGGCGGCTCCATTTCATCATCTGAAAGGGAATTAATTATCTTCAGTTCACTAAAGGAAATTTATATTTCATTTGGTTTGTTATGATTATACCAATATTTCACAATTAACGTGCATCAGCAGGGACAAAAAAAGTTCACTTTCTTGCCCAGAACCATCTGTATTTTTTAGTTGGCTGAAACACTGATAAGGAAGTGTCGATATTTCTATTTATTTTAGCTTGAGTTTAGGATCTGAAATTCAAGATCCATGTGTGGGTTTCAGAGTATATGAGCGCCCAGAAGCTATTTGCCAAGTTTTACGTGCATGTGCTTAAAAGTCTTTTACTAGGAAGGGTTTTCTTAAGTTCTCATATGGGATTGATGTCCCCCAGATCAAAGCTGAAAATAGTCATTAGGTGTTCAAGACTAATGATTGCTTTTTTAAATAACCTTATTTTATGGACCCATATATCTGGTTTCCTGATGGTTATTTATCATGTAATGCTAAAAATCTCTAGCAATATCTCTCCAGTTCCGTCCCCACTCGTCTGCCACCTCAGCAGAATTCAAATAAATGAAATTCTCTAATAGAAATAAATTAAAATAATACAGGTATTGAAGAAAATTATTGCGTAGATGCTCCGAAAGGATTAGACTTTCTAGCACAGATCAAAACAATGTGAAAATTGCTGAGATCCTAAGGACTAAAACCTCCTGACATCTTGATAACAGAGGGACAAGAAAACTTAGAAGCATGATACAAGAAAAACATTCAGTTAGGAGAATAAAAATTAAGAGAAAGAAAAGCGTGACAAATGGAATAGAATGTAAAAAAATTTATAGGGAACTTAAGAAAATGTGTAAATACTATATATATTTCATATAGAGAAGTAACCAAGTAATCTGGGTGTTGTACTGTCCTGTAAATCAGTGTTTCTAAGACTTCATAGGGCAAAGGCACAATCAGGAGCTCTTGTTAAAAATGCAGATTCTGACTGTTGTTCTGGGTTGGAGACTTTAACTCTGCATTTCTAGCAAGCTTCCAGATACCAATGGTGTCTGCAGACTGAACTTTAATTAGTAAAGCTGTAAACTGAGATCACAGTTTACGCACTGCCTGAATTCCATAATATAAAGTAAAATCAAAGCTGAGACACTTTTCAGAAGCTATGCTAAGTGCAAAAAAGAATTATTGCCTCTATGCATATGTCTTGAAAAGGAGTGAGGATAACTAAGTTTAGTAGAAGCTTAGTAGAGAAATGCAGTATTGTCTTAATGCTAATAAAGTATCACACTCAGGAGCCTTGCCATCTGCACTTGGACTGTATTAGGTAGAGATGATAAGCATCTCTTATCAGTGCGATTGAGTCAGTACATTTGGGAAATGTTATTTAAACGTTTCCAATAAGGAGACTAGGTAAATGTACATATTGTTGACCTAATGCTTACTAAACAAGCATTGCTATAATAATAATAATAATAACAAGAACAATAATACAGGAATGGGGCGCCTGGGTGGCTCAGTTGGTTAAGCACCCCGCTTCAGATCAGGTCGTGGTCTCTGGGTTCATGAGTTCAAGCCCCAGGTCGGGCTCTGTGCTGACAGCTCAGAACCTGGAGCCTGCTTGGGATTCTGTGTCCCCCCCACCTCCCCGGCACCTGCCCTGCTCCTTCCCTGTGTCTCTCTCTCAAAAATAAATAAACCTTAAAAATTTCAAAACAATAATAGTAGAGGAAAAGCGCTCTACTAAGCCAGGTAGGTAGCTTGAATTTCTGTCCCATCTTCCTAGGACTCCTGCTTTCTTCTTCATTTGACTATTTCTATTTCCATTTACACACAGAGTCCCTATTCAAATATAAGGGGGGAGGAGATTTATTTTTATTATTTCCTCATAAAAGATTGCATATGATTCATAGTCTTCTAGACTTTGCTTTCTTTTGTATATCCCGTATTATGTGCATCTTTGTGTATCATTATATGAGATAGGATGCTTTTATTTTTTATTTTTTTGTAGTTGGATATCAAAGTGGTTTTGTTTTAACTAGTTTCCTATTGAAAGGCTTTGGGGGTGTGTCCTCACAATTAATGACATTATACCCAAGATATTTTTGTTCTTGTGCAAGTATACTGCAGGAAAACCCTAATAAATGGGGTTGTTGAGTCAAAATATATATTTATTTGTAATTTTGATAAATACTAGAAAATTGCTCTCCATAGAGGTTGGTAGCCATGTTACTGATCATATATTTTTCCACAGCCTTACCACTAGAGGGTGTTAACAATTTCTTGGATTTCTGCTAAACTCGTAGGTGAGAAAACATTTGTCTGTGTAGTTTAAATGAGCCTTTCTCATGTTATGAGCTAAATTCAGCAACTTGTCATATGATGGAGAATCACTTGAACTTCCTTTTTGAAGAAAAGTTACTTCTTGTGTTTTATGCATATTTCTATTATAAGTCTTTAGTGATTGATTTCTGAAGGTTTTTGAATGTATTAAGGAGATCAACTTTTGTGATATGAATTGCAAATATTTTTTTCCAAATTTAGTATTTATTTATTCATTCAAGTTTTCACCTCACTTGTTTTTTTCTTATAGAAGTTTTTAATTTTTATGAGGCTGATTTTATCAATCATTATTGTATGACTTCTGATTTTTTCTCAAAGGAAGAAAAGCTTTCCCTACATCAAGATTAGGAAGGAAAATGTTTCCTTTCAGTACATTTATTCAAGTTATATATTTAAAGTTTTGACATATTTAAGGTTTATCCTCATTTTATGGTGTGGTTTTAGTGATAAGATACCTTTTATTGGACAACTGACCATTCTCTTACAACGTTGAGATGCCAAATTTCCATATGCATATATTTCTTAGACTAATTTGTTTTGTTTTGTTTTCCATACCATTGATCAGTCTGTTTGTGGGTTGGTGCTATATTACTTCAAATATTGAGGCTTTGTATCTTTAAATTCCAGATAGGTTTAGTTAGACCTTCTTCATGAATCTTTTACAAAAACTCACTGAATATTCTTATATTTTTATAAGAATTTTAACATGCTTCTATAGATCTAAAGAAAGTTAATTTTTATTTGAAATTATTTTAAATGTGTAGAATCATTTATAAATAACAAATGTTTATTTGATCCTTAATCTGTGCTAGATACTGAAACAGTGCTGGGAACCCACAGTAGTTAAAAGACAAGAAAGAACTTCACTATCCTTAAAAAATTTACTTTTTAGTGGTAGAATGTAAACAATGCGAAAATGAAATGGGCAATAGTATATTAAAAGTTTCCAGTGCTATAGAAAAAACTAAAGTAGTAAATAGGGATAGAGAAGGTCAATGTGTATGTATATATGTATATATGTATCTGTCTATCTTATGTTGAGTATACTTATAAAAACTGTCATTTCCCCCATTTATAAAATCTTATTTTGTGTCCATCCGTACCTGTTAATTGGGCATTTGTCATGTACTAAGTGTGTCTAACTGATGGAGATCAACCGTGGTTATGGAGCTCATTCTTGGTGACAGTAGAGATATAACGAAGGAAGTATAATAAAGAAATGATAAAGTATATTCAAAGTGAATACATGGAGCAAAAGAAGGCAGAAAAGGAGGATAAAGCTAGTGTGTGTGTGTGTGTGTGTGTGTATGTGTGTGTTGTATGTGTGTGTGTGTGTGTGTGTGTGCGCATGTCCGTGTAATTATGCAAGTGAGGGAGCAGTAGATATATTTTATGATGCAGTGTTTATCAATTAAAAGTCATACTGTTCTTTCTAATTTGTTCTGTCTTTATGTCTACCAATAGTGTTTTAAAATATTCTCCGTATTGGTTTTGTATATTTCATGTTCAATTTATATCTAGGCATTATGTATTAGAGAGAGAGAAAGAGAGAAAGGAGAACCTAATAGAAAACAAAATGTAAAATATTAGTATGGTAAAAAAAAAACTTATTGAAAAGAATTGAAGAAGATAGCAGTAAATGAAATGATGTACCATATTCCTGGATCAAGAGAAAGACATGTCAACTATCCAAATTATTCTGTAGTGTTAACACAATTTCAAGCAAGCTCTAGCAGGTTTTCAGGGCACTTAGTAATTCAGATGAGAGAGCAAATACCAAAATATTCATAAGTAAAAGAATCAGTCAGTGACTTGCTTTATCATATATCAAGACTTACCTTAAAGCCACAGTAATTAAATAGGGTATTTGGCACACAGATAGATCAAGTCATTTATAGGACAGAATTCAGAGCCTGAATACACATCTCTACATACACGGAATTGTCATATAAGACACATCAGTAGAGTTAGGATAAATTTTTCAGTAAATGTACTAGTGTAATTGGTGAGTCACAGAGAAGGAAATAAAAAGTTTCTCTATGTCCAACCATACACAAGAATAAATTCAAGATAGATAAAGAATTTAAATGTGAAAAATAAAGCCATCACATTTTTGGAACACAATATGGGAAAAACTATAACCTGTAATTAAGTAAAGATTTCTTAAATACTCAGGTAACACAAACTAAAATAGAACAGATTTAAAGTCTTAATTATAGCCAAAATCATTATAAAAAAAGAAATAAAATCCACATAGTCACTTAGGATATTAACAATATGTTTAATTAATTGTATTAATTTTAAAAAAGTAAAGAATCTAAAACATATGAAGAACAAATCCACAACTTATAAGCCAAATGACTAGAAACGTGCAAAAGAAAATTGGAATTATAATCAAAAGGGAAAATATTCAACTTTTGGCAGCAATCACCAGATATAAGTTGAACTGTAAAGAGATATTATTTAAATTCTACAAAAGCATCCAAATGTTAAACATCTGAAAATACTAAGTGTAGACCAAGACAGGAAGAATGGCAGCTCCACTATGTTACTGGAGTAAAAGTAAATGGGAGACTTGGGAGCACAATTTGTGATTCTTGTATAAAATTAAACATGTATACACGTATGGCAATATTTATAATGCTATGCTTATGATTCATTGACAACAACATGAAAGCCATCTGGAGAGCTTTAAAAATACGCTGAATTCTAGGACTTGATCACAGACCATAGAGTTCAAGAATCTCAGGGATGATGCCTAAACATCAGCATTTCTAAATAGCTCTTGGTGTGATTATTATGTACCGGGTAGATCTGAGGAATACTGTCTTAGAGACTGTCTCTCATAATAAGTAACCCAAGAGACATGAATGAGAATGTTCACAGCAATATTACTTATAACAGCAAAATTCTGTAGTCAACTTAGATGTCCACAAATTATGGAGTTAAATCAACAGACCATAATCATACTACAGAAGGCAGTAAAAACTGAACAAACTGCAGATATATAGTTCAGTACAGATTAACTTAAAAAATACACTGTTGAATTATGTTGGGAAGAGTCCTCAGAAAATAGACTGTGACAGGTCTGTGCTTACAAGACTAGCATGGAGGTGCTCTTGGGAACAACACCTGTGAGCCGTGGGAGATGCAGGTTTGCAAAGAGAGAAAGAGGACTGTGATGGTATCATACAGAGACCTGGGCCAGTGCTGTGGGGAACTTTGATTGGGACGGCTCTTCAGCGTTGTTCCAACTGAGGCAAAGGGGCTGGACTTCCGTGCCCCACATCAGGCAGATTGGGCATTGTCCTCATTGGCTGCTCATCTCGCTTGCTGTGTTCTGTGGATCATATGATAACTTGTTGGTGTCCAGGTACCCCTGCTGACACTCTGACATTGCCACTCAATAAAATAATGACACCCACTTTGCTTGTAATAATTATTAAAGAGTCCCATAATATTATAACCAAGGTCTTTAAAAGCATATTGTACCTTTGGCCCTGGCTTACAGAGAACAGGTAATTAATGATGCTTGTGCCCTAATCACCAGGATTCTTTTTGTCACTGTGGTGAATGGAACATCCTCCAGATTCTTTGGCGGGTTTTCTGACTTTAAAATTCCCAAGTCTTTGGGCCTTTTGATCTCCCCACTAGCATTTGGTGTGGAAGTTCTGGATTTCTACTTTCCTAAGTTTGAATCATTGCTTTTTGCGAGTTTTTCCATGCAACCCTAGATGGACATTAACACTCGATTCCATGATCTTTGCAGAATTAATCTTGTATCAGGGGTGAGAGCACCGATTTCAATGAACATCAACTCTAGATCCCATTTCCTTTAATACAGAACCTTCAAGATCTAGTCTCTATTCATTCTCCCAGCTCCTGCTGGTTTGGGTGAGCTAGGTGTCTTACAGCTACTTTGGGGTTTAATCCCTATTTTTGTTTTCTTACCAAATCCAGGCACTCCCTGGCCAGATTGTGTTGGGACTTGACCCTAGTGATTGCTTGATAGCCAAGAAGGTAGAGACAAGTGGATATTGAGGGGCTGTCTGTTGTCTTGCAAAGCAGAAGATTACAATATCTTCAAGCAAGAATCAAATATTTGTGTCTGATAAGAAAGAGGGGGCTACTTACCAGGTCCTGAGTGTTCAGGAGGATCTGTGGCCTCAGATATTGGAGTTCATTGACCCAGATATCCCATGCAATGACTTTGTATCCCATCCTTCCACACCAGAGACCTGATGTTCATATAGCAATCCTTCTGGTGTTGAGTTCAACCTTCTATGGAGTGTTACTATTAAATAGAATCATCTGCCTGATCCTCAGCGTGGTCTCTTCCACCCAAGCTATGGCAGATCAGAGACTCTTTATATGCTGTGGAGAACCTCTGCTAGCTTTTGCAATGTTTTTTATATTGGCAATTCATAACCTTTCGCCTTATGTTATCTTCTTCAGTACGCTGATGGGCCCCAGCAACAGTTATCTAGTCCATAGTCCTTATAATTTCTGTTTTCCCTAACGTGTTGAAAACCTGAGTTATTGCACCTACCAGTGAATTTCCTTCATCTAGTATTTCATTCAAGCTCACTGCTGATAAAAGTGTAACAAATTCACTGCGATCACAAACCAGTGGCAACCAGAGCTCCACTTACCACAAGTAATGGAGTTTTCATTCTCAGCTAGCTGTGCAGTGGCCTACTCCAGAATCTTATCTTTGCGTCTGCTTCCTAAGTCCACCACTGGCGCCAACGTTCTAGATTATGTTCCATAGAAAACAGACCTTGTGTGCGTGTCTGTTTATTGGGGAGTGTCAGTGAGATCAATACCTATCAGCCCTGAGAGAAGCCATATAGGACGGAGGTAGAAGTTGACCTGTCATATAATTGCAACAGGTGCTATGGAGACATTTGTAGCTGAGATGTCTCTTCAGAGTTGTTTTGTCCAAGGGAAGAAGGCCAAGTACTTGTTCATATGTATGAGCCAGTCATTGAATACAGGCTGCTTCCAGGAAGGGGTGTAACTTGGGATGACCAGTTCCAACAGCTGAGGATGATTTTTGGTGAGGACAAGCTAGATACCAGCAGCCAAGGATCCTGGATGCTGTGGGAGTGGCACCTCAGTCCTGAAAGGGAGGCTGAGCAGCACACCGCGATGTCTGCTACATGCTAAAAAGTATAAATTTTATCAAATATGGGAATAATAGTTTTGAAATCTTTTGTAAGTTAAAAATTAAATTATTCATCTATTTATGTTTATACATATCTATGACATAGATATGTGTATATACACATTAGCATAGATGGAAAAACTATGTAGATAAAAAAGAATAATTTGCACAAAAATCACTAAGCTAGTTACCTGGGTGGAAAGACCAACTGGTTGTGTGGGAGGGGACACAGGAGGCTAAAAGAAGGGGTATTCAGGTGTCCCGGTGGTTCATTTGGTTAAACATCCGAGTCCTGATTTCTGCTCAGGTCATGATCTCACGGCTTGTGGGATCGAACCCCATGTCAGACTGTACACTGACAGTGTGGAGCCTGCTTGGGATTCTCTCTCCCCCTCTCTCTGCCCCTCCCATTTGTATGTTCTCTCAAAATAAATAAACTAAAAAAATTAAGGGATAAAGTTCTATTTCTGAAGGTGGGTTATTGACATGTGTGTCCATTTCAGTTTTCTTTTTTGACATATATGTTTAAATTTTATGTACTTTTATATTTGTATTAATGTCACATTTTCTCTTTTAAATGAGAGGATAATGAAAGTATTTGTAAATGATTGCTGTTTTGTTTAACATTAAACCTAAAGTAAGTCGGGGCGCCTGGGTGACTCAGTCGGGTAAGCGTCCGGCTTCAGCTCAGGTCATGATCTTGTGGTTCGTGGTTCAAGCCCCGCATCAGGCTCTGTGCTGACAGCTCAGAGCATGGAGCCTGCTTTAGATTCTGTGTCTCCCTCTCTCTCTGACACTCCCCTGCTTGCTCTCTCTCTCTCTCTCAAAAATAAACAGAAAAAACAAAAAAAATTAAACCTAAAATAAGTCAAGAGAATGATGTGGGTACTTAAAGTGTTAAAAGAATGGATTCATAGCACTGAAGATGAGGGAGAGAGAGAATCCTGTCCTATCTGCATTATGCACTCAGGATGCGGTGATCTCAATGCAGAAGAAATTCTAAATTCAGCAATAAATATCTTATGTAGAGCAAGAAACACTATGTGAGCATCAGTGCTTCCTTCAAACACTTTTTTTAAGAAACTTCTGTGATTTGGTAAACTTTCCACTGTTTATGATATGAGGAAGTAGAATCAGAATCAATAGGATAGCCAGAAATATAAGAGAGCTGGTCTTGCAATAGAGTAAAATTTCAAACGGAACACCCAAGATAGAAGTAATTCATCTTGTATGTTTTCTGTTACAAGAAATGGATGGAAATAAGCTGGCCCACTACATGGTCTGAATATTACAGAGGTCATTTAAGAGTCACAGGAGACACTCATTCCTTCATTAATTCAATAGGTACCTACTGAGCTTCTGTGCAATGCCAGACACCGTGTCAAGTGCTGGGGATAGAATGATAAACACAAAATATATGGTTCCTGCCTGATTGTCCTAAAACTCTAGTGTTCATACTTTTAATATCCTAAATATCTTGATTTAAATGAAACACAGAACCACAATATAAAATAGATATAAGGGTTTGCACCCAAATCCAATGTGTGGAATACCCCAGGCCTCCAAGAAATTCTCTGACAACAGCTGGGTGCCCTACAATTCAATTAAATTCTGTCACTGTCTACTTGGAAAGAGCATCAGATCCCACAGTTTAGGGATTAGTCCCTAAAGATTGCCCTCCACCCTCAATAACAATTCCAAATTCAGATCATATCTGTGCTTCTGACTCACTGGCTATAAACCAGAGGTTTCCACACCTTCCTTGGGTTTGATTAATTTGCTAGAGCAGCTCTCAGAAATCAAGACAATAGTTTATTCTCTAGATTACCGATTTATTACAAAGGATATTAAAAGAAACCAATCTACAACCAGATGAGCAGATGCATAGGGTGAAGTCCCAAACAAAAGAGCTTTTGTCCTTGTGGAGTTTGGGGCCTGGTGCATGGAAGACATCTGCTTCCCTAATCTGGAAGCTTCTGAACCTTGTCCTTTTTGTGTTTTTATGGAGGCTACGTTGTATAGACAGGGTTGATTAAATCATCAGCCATTGGAGATGGATTCAACCTCCAGCCTCTCTCCTCCCCAGAAATCAGGAGGTGGGACTGAAATTCCAGCCAACCATCTATTCAAGATTGGTTTCCCTGACAACCAGCCCCCACTCTTAGGTGCTTTTCAAAAGTCACCTACCCCATTGGTATAAACCCAGTTGTGGAAGAAGGGCTTGTTACAAATAACAAGATACTCACTTCACATTTATGACTCCCGACTGATTTTAGGACTGGGTTTAAGAGACCAAATATTATAACAGAAGTTCCCATTGTACTTCTCAAGGGTTTTGAAAACTATGAGCCAGGAACTCTAGATGAAAACCAAATGTATATTTCTTACAAATCACAATATCACAGGGATAAATGTAAAACTACTTGGATTGAGGTAGAGACAGTGATTCAAGCATGATTCCCCAAATTAGGACTTCACAAATCTCTGTTTGAACTAAAATAGTAGATAATATTTAAGATTCTTTTCTGGTTGATAGAAAACCTGTTAAATATATCTGTGACATGCTCACTCACTGAAAGAGTTTGACTACTTCTGAGTTGAATACCCATTGGGTTGAATTCCCCGAGGATCAAAATATATTTTACATTTTGTTTAATTTCCTATGAAGTGAAATATTTATATTCTTTGCTGGTAGTGAATAAAAACTTTAAACAGATTAACGATAAAAAATTTTCATTGCTGCTTTTGCAAGTCGCATGATAAATCTAAACTAATTTGATTAGTTGAGTATTAAAAATTTGAAGACAACTTATTCAGAAATCACAAGTTTAGCAATAAATGTGTTCTAAATAGAGAAGAAATCTGTGACTAGATGTTCCATTATATTTAATAAAAATTTAATAGATGTATAGAGTAGATTGCACACAAATTAAACACTCTAATTAACATCTATGTTGTATACCTGTTTATTTAACCACAATAAAAATGTCATTCTTTATCAAAATATACAGATATTCATATTCTTATGTCCCTTTCCTCTTTTTCCTCTACATCAGAGGAAACTGGGGATAATCTTTACATCTTGAAGCATAGTTCAGACCCTAGGTAGAAAAGCAAAGTTGTTTGAATAAATAAGGTGCCACCAAGAGTCACCATGGCAACACAAAAATGAATATTTCTATAGAAACCCTAAGACTCCCTACTTACATTTATGATGGCATCAATTTACGATAATACTAATATTTATTGTTTTCATCATATGTACCAAATATCAGAGGTAAGTCATGAGAGATCAGTTGGGGCCACAAATATACCCAAAATATGACCTAAGGATTGTGTATCCATCTAGGTGGCTAACCATCTAACCATGGATGCATTCAACAAATATTCAGTAATTTCTGCTTTTACGAGGCACTATTCTATGTCCTACAGATATGATAGTGACTAAGAGATAAAGCCTGTAAGTCCTGAAAACTTTGATATCCATAGAATAATTTAAAAGTAAAATAAAATCAAACAAAATTCAATTATATGGTTTCCCATAGGGCTAATAGCTCAGAATTAATGCAATTTTGGATATGCTATGTGTGCACTGTTAAGCCATTTTATCTTTCTCTTTCTTCCCAGCACCTCCTGACTTATTAATCTTAATTTCCTATTTAAGTACCTACTTACTTTTCAAAACCAAGGATGTTTGTTGGAAGTACTTTTTTTTTTTTCTGTTTCACACATGACCCTAAGGCTATATGTTAATATTTCTTCACTTTATTTTCTAACATGGTGTTTCCTTTTTTGGTCCATTTTTCACAAGAATGTAGAAGTTTATTTGTTTGAAATAGGTGAGAGTGTGTAAATCTCAGGGTTAAATAAGAGAAATACTTTACCCCCAATATATATACTGAATATAAGGACAACAAATAATATTCAGCATTGAAATTGATAGAAGTCATTATTACTCTGTCTAAAGTGCAGCTTTGCATAGATATTAGGGGAATATGCACAATTCATAATAACCCAGGATACTTTCAATAGAAATTTGTAATATCTTGGCATTTTGCCATATTATTTTATATATTATTAGAATATTAAGTTTATATTATCATCCTTATCTTAAAAGTTAGAGAATTAAAACTCAGGGAGGTTACCTAGTTTGCCTGAAGCAACACTGTTAAAAGTTGGAAGGAGTGTGGGGCACCTGGATGACTCAGTCTGTTGAGCGTCCGGCTTCGGCTCAGGTCATGATCTCATGGTTTGTGGGTTCGAGCCCCATGTTGGGCTTTGTGCTGACAGCTAGCTCAGAGCCTGGAGCCTGTCTTCAGATTCTGTGTCTCTTTCTCTCTCTAACCTTCCCCTGCTCATGCTGTCTCTCCCTCTCTCTCAAAAATAAATAAAACATTAATAAAATTAGAAAAGAAAAGGTGGAAGGAGTTAGTATCCAAACTCATGACTACAAATCTTGATCTTTTTTTACCATATTATCTCTCTAGCTTAGAGTCACAGAATGAAGACAACCAATTTTTTCTTATACATTAGCCCCTCCATCTGCATTCTCTGCCTAGATTCTTTATTGATATTCATGCGAAGTGAGATATGGATCTAATGACAAAGTCATATTCTTGAGGTTGTAATCTAAAGGGGAAACATGACACAAGGTAGCTTACTTTCCTTTTGAAGATGAACCTGTTTCGCAGCGGTGTGTCATGACACTTAAACTATGGCTAAACTGGCCAGCTTAAATCCTATATGAGGTGTCGGTAACTGTGGAGGATTTTCTTGTACACTATATTTATATATGTGTATGTAAGATTCTTTTCATATTTTAACACTTTATGCCTAACTGAATTTGGATGATTGAAAGAATGGATGAGTTTTCTTAGAAACTCAGTTTGTGTGACAACCGTAAAGAAATCAAATAATTTAGAGACTGTCAAAAGTTACCTTTCATTTATAACTAGTGTATGCCCAGTAAATTATATGGTGACAAAGCATTTCTTTTGTGTTTCCTTAGCTATGAAAAAATAAACTCATAAAGGAAAATTCTATTGGGATTCAACTTGTTAGTACCCATCACTGAGTAAAGTGGAATATGCCTAGAAGGAAATAAAGTAAGAAAAAAGAAATAGTTTATTTACAATGATATATGTTATTGTCTCACTAATTTGTGAACACCTCATAATAGTGAAATATTGGATTATTCCCTCTCACATACACATACAGATGCATACATAAACACATATGAACACACAAATGAATACTGCTCTGCTATTGTATAAGCCATTACCAAATACGCCAAAGGCTTAAACTCATGTTTGAATTTTGCAGATTTACCCTTGGGACATAAGGCTTTATATCAGTGATGAAATTTAAGAACATTCTTGTTCTATAAGAGTTACTTTTAAACTAGGGTTAACATTTACACAGATGGCATATTTTTCTCCAGCATCATACATTGAACTTCCAAGGGAAATAACTATTTAAGTAATTTCCAAAAACATCATTTACTGGTACACCATAATCCTTCTACATTACTGAAGACAAATCGTTTCCAGCCATGTCTAATAAGAGAGTTACCCATCCATAATAGTTACAAAGTCTGTTGATATCTTGACATTTTATCTTCATTACTTAGAAATATACCTTCCACTAACTGAGCAAGGCCACCTCTGAGCACAAAGGTTAACTTGTTTTTCTTAGAATAGAGTTAATGCAACCCAAGAACCCATGATTCATATTTGTTAAGGACAGACATTGCGAGAGGCTAGCCAATGACCAACTGTAATAAGAGAGGCAACTCTACCATCAAGGCCACAGTTTACAACTCGCTTTTGGAGGCAATGAAGTGATTTTTATACTGAGAATGTTACTGTGGGAGAAATTTTTTCCTGACCTCCTTTAATGGCAGTTGATACATCTGGGATTGTCAGAGGGATTCTTAAGCTATAGGAAGTCTAAGAAGTAATTTTTCAAAATTCTTGGAGAATTAGGAAACTCTAAAACATATCAAGTCTTGGGGTGCCTGGGTGGCTCAGTCAGTTAAGTGTCCGACTTCAGCTCAGGTCATGATCTCACAGTCTGTGAGTTTGAGCCTCGTATCAGGCTCTGGGCCGACAGCTCAGAGCCTGGAGCCTGCTTCAGATGAACACTTAATATATTCTGTCTGAAAAATAGTATTTATATCATTTCAATGAGTGCCTCTATATGCATTTACTGATAGTGTGGTTTTTCATATTATTCACTAAATTCATCTTACTGCTTTTTTTTTTTTTTGCTATTTCTAAAAACAAAGGACAGATACCATATGTTTTCACTCATAGGTCTAACAGGAGAAACCTAACAGAGGACCATAGGGAGGGGAAGGAGGGAAAAGAGTTAGGGAGAGGGAAAGAGGCAAATCACGAGAGACTCTTGAATACTGAAAACAAACTGGGGGCTGAAGGGGGAGGGGGAAAAGGGAAGGGGGTGAGGTGAGGTCCTGGAGGAGGACATTTGTGGGGATGAACACTGGATGTTATATGGAAACCAACTTGACAATAAACTATAAGTTAAAAAAATTTTTAAAGTATATTTTTAGTTTCTTTCCAAGTCTTACTAAATAAAGGCTATAGTAAAAATCCTAAAAAAATAATAAAATAAAAAATAATAGAAACAAAGACCACCCTTCTAGGTAAGAATTTACCAATGTTAGAAGAGGATACTAAAAGTCTTAAGGAAATGATCCCTGTCCCATCCGTTTTTCAAGAAATACTGGTGTTGGAGTGAATGCATAGTTTACCAGTGAAGCTACTTTAAGGGAGTAAATAATTTACATTATACAATTTGTAAAATCTTGTAAATAATTTGACCATATTGCCTTATAGTTTCATGTCTTACGTTGATTCGTTCCGGTTAAGTAAGGTTATCAACTTCTCTTTAAAAAGTTACTTCAATCCCATGGACTTTTGCTTTGGTAATAACAGGGGGATAGTTCAGAAGCACGCGCTCCTAATGATGGTAATTGTTTGTCTCTTCATGACAGAACTTTTTATTTTTGAATTTCTAATCTGATTTTCCAGGTTTTTTTAAATGATGAGTACCAAGGAAAAATGACCTATATGACCATAAATGTGAACTGTAAAATCCTTAAATTTCTTTTAAATTATTATTATGTTTTGGACTGTAGGTCTGACTCCGCATCCAGCAGTCAGGAGAGTTGACTTGCCCATCAGCATCACTGGTGTGGAGTCACCTCCTAATCAGAAGTGAGGCATGTTGGAAATACAGCTCCAGGTCAATTGTCAGAATATATAGAAATCAATGTTGGTATCCCAAGGAAGAAAAAAATATTGTTTTTTTTGAAGCTACTAAGTTTCAACAAATATGCTTGACTGCATATTGCATAGATCAGAATCTTTGTCACTGTTGTTTTCTTTCCTTCAGTTAACTATTAAATACCCACATGTATGGGTACCATTCATCAAGCAGGCTAACTGTCACTAGGCTCCCATTGGACAAGTAACCAGCAATTCTTTTTGACGGGGGAGCTCATGGCAGAAGACCTTTATTATCAATATTCGTGAAACTACAAATTTGAGTAGCCATCAGGATCATTCTTAATGGCAAATATGAGGATCATGATAAATATTAAGTAAGACACATCTTTCTAACCATGAAATCATGCTTTTTTGTTTTTCTTCAAGAATTGTGAATTTTGCAATTCTCTAAGACATAGGCCAAATCACTCAGATGTACTGGGATAACAAGTGATATTTGATTGACCTTAATATTTAGTTATTTCCCCCAAATCCCTCCATGTCAGAGAACTTTCTGCATATGTCAGGTGTATATCTCTATGTATAGTAAGGAAAGGAGGATCGTTTTTATGTTTACTCTCATATAGGAAAATTTAATTACAGGACTTGAGATACTGGGATGTTTTAGAAAAGTAAATACAATAAATACTGGGAAATACTTGCAAATTGTAGTTCTGGTAAAACATTCTTCAGCATGATTCGGTCTTTGGCTTATTTGACTAAGATAATTCTTATTAAATCTAACATTCATATGTAAGGCTTTATGAAATACTTTCCAATCTTCAAAAATTATCCAAATCATTTAAGCTATTTTTTTTCTGTAGCTTCAATATGAATGCTCTTCCTTTTATTGTGAAGCAAACTAGTGTTAAAAATTTCCATCTCTTTATGTATAATGTATAAACCCATTTGAGATAAACTCAAAGATAAAAGATTTTGCTGTCATCTATTAAAGGTTGTCAGATTCAGTATAATAGGTTTTGCTAAAATAGCAACCTATTTCCATTGCTTAGCTTTTACATATGTATCTATCCTGTCTTCTCAGTGAGGTTAAACTTCGGGAGAGTGGGGCCTCTCACTTACCTTAATGTATCTGCAACAAGTCAGTTAGGTTTGCCAATGGTTGTGTTGGAGGCTGATGGTGCCCCGGCCAGTTTCTCTGAGTGGGTGGATCGCCCACCCTCAGCTGGTTCAGGTGTTTTCTGCCGCTGGCTCTCTGCTGCACCCATCTCTGGAGGATTACCTTGGGCATTGGGAGATGTCTTGGGTGATGATCAGGCACTCACACCCTGGGGGGTAACACTTTATGCTCCCTGCTTGCGGCAGTACAACAGTGTACAGCTCATGCTCCAGAACTCTCTGTGGGGCCAGACTGATCTTGATTTCTCCTATGGCGCCTGGGGGTGGGGGGTGCTCAGTCGGTTAAGCATCCAACTTTGGCTCAGGTCACAATCTCATGGTTTGTGGGTTCAAGCCCTGTGTCGGGCTCTGTGCTGACATCTTAGAGCCTGGAGCCTGCTTCGGATTCGGTGTCTCCCTCTTTCCCTGCCCTCCCTCCTCCCCCCCCCCCCAGAATACAGAAACATTAATCCTTTTCCTAGCTTCTTCCCCCAGCTATCCTGTTTTTCTCATTCGCTTAGAATTTTCTTTTGAGAGTAAATTAGAGCCATTACTAACTACTCAACTCTGTATTTCCTAGCACAAAAGAGATTAATTCTTGAAAACATTTAAAAAATGAAAGCAGGAGCATGAGGCATCTGCGGGTGGAAGGATGGGTGTAAGGTGGACAGAGGTTAAAATCAGTACAGGGTTTTTAGCTTTTCTGAAGTTAATGCTATTTTTGCATTTGCTATTATCTTTCTAACCCTCTTTTCTGTCACTGTGTAATAATAATCATAATTAAGACATAAGTAGAGCATACTTAAGCTTATTACTCCCGGTGGTGGCCACATAAATAATTTTGGCGTTTTTCTGTTGGTTAGAACCTAGAATGGTAAAGTGCCCATTATTTTCCTGAGAGTACTTTTCTCTGACTTTTCCCAGAAGATGCTGCCTCCGCAGGCTGTAGGTCCTGGATCGGGCAGATTGTATATTTAAAGGGGGGCACTTTGCAAGCTATGTTAGTTAACTCCTTCAGGCCTTTAGGGTGGTTAGTATTTAGCATAATTTAGGGCCAGTCTTCGAAACTCACGAATTACTCTACGTGATACACTAGAGCCTTGAATGAGTTAACGTAACTTCCAAACATGTTACCTCAATGAGCAAGTAGTTTGCACGTCGAAAGAGCAGGTGGCAGGATCCAGAACAGGTCAGTGCTAATTAGCTCTGTTTAAACCCCAAGTGTTTGGGGCTGGCTTCATTTCTAGTACACTCCCTCCTTCTCCCTGTGGAGGTTCATTTCACTGAATGATAATCTGAGAGTCGGAGGGAATTCATGGAATTTCCATTTGTTTTCCAAATAGATGGGACACTGGAAGAGTGTGGCTCTGTGATCTGAAAAAGGAGATTCATCATTTCCAGTCTTTCAACAAAAGCCAGTGTATTCTGAATCTTAATGCCGGCCATTTGTGTTAGTTTGCTAAGGCTGCCGTAACTCTACCATGAGTTGGGTAGCTTCAGTAACAGAAACGTGCTGTCTCACAGTTCCAGAACCCTGCTGCTTGAGATCAAGATGTCCACAGGGCTCCTTCCGTCTGAGGGGTGTGAGGAAAATCTATCTCATGCCTCTCCTTCTCATGCCCCCCCATTCGCTTGCAAGCTGGTATTCTGTGGCATGTAGAAGCATCATACCTACCTTTTCCTTCTTGGTCACGTGGCGTTCTTCTAGTGCCACTCTATCTCCAAATTTCCTATTTTTATCACACCAGTCATAATAGATTAGAGACTTCTCTAATTATTTCATTTTAACTTGATCACCTCTGTAAAGACCTTATTTATAAATCAGGTCACATTCCAAGGTATTGGGGTGAGTACTTAACACATAAATTTTCAAGGGACCTAATTCAATCCATAATAGAAATATTAGAAAGTGCTTTTGGGGGCGCCTGGGTGGCTCAGTCGGTTAAGCGTCCGGCTTCGGCTCAGGTCATGATCTCATGGTTTGTGGGTTCCAGTTCGCGTCAGGCTCTGTGCTGACAGCTAGTTCAGAGCCTGGAGCCTGCTTCAGATTCTGTGTCTCCCTATTTCTCTGACCCTCCCCTGCTCGCACTCTCTCTCTCTGTCGCTCAAAAATAAATAAATAAATAAATAACATTTTAAAAATTAAAAAAAGGAAAGTGCTTTTGTTGCTGGTGGATGTTATAGTTTGAAATCACAAGGCTTCAAAGAAATTCAGTAATTAAGGATACATCTGGTGTAACAGATACAAGATCAGCAAACTGAAAAACAATACCCTGATGAGAGAAATTAAGGAATATCTAAACATGTACATATCCCGTGTTCTCAGGGTAGGTAATTTAATGTTGCTAAAATGTCACTTTCCCCTAAAATGATGTACAGTTGTAATATAATTCCAATTTTTAAAAAAATCACAATTAAAATCATAGCATGTTCTTTTATAGAAATCGATGAGCTGAATTGAAAATTCATACAGAAGTACAAAGGACCTAGAATAGTCAAATCAATTTTGAACTGTATAATAAAGTTGGAGATTTTGTATTAGAACTTGTACAATGAAAAAATTCAGTAAAATAACCAGGTATAAAATTACCACACAAAAATCAAATACTTCTGTATCCACAGTTAAGAGTCAGAAGCTCTAACAGAAGATATTACCCTAGTTATAATAACCACAAAAAGTAAAAACAGTATGTTTACTTAGAATATATTTAATAAGAAACATACAAAACCTAAACAAAAGCAAAATAAACAATAAAAACAAAACCCAAAACCTTCAAAACACTAGTAAAAGAGGGTACCTGGGTGGCTCAGTCGGTTAAGCATCAGACTTAGGCTTAGGTCATGATCTTGCAGCTTGTGGGTTTGAGTCCCACATCGGGCTCTGTGCTGACAGCTCAGAGCCTGGAGCTGCTTCAGATTCTGTGTCTCTCTCTTTCTGCCTCTCCCCGGCTTGTGCTCTATCTCTTTCTGTCTCTATCTCAAAAATAAATAAAAATGAAAAAAACTCAAAATGATCTTTAAAAAAATAAATAAGTAACAATAGAACACTAGTAAAAGATACAAAGTAGTTCTGAAATTAAATGAATTTGCAGTTTCACTATGAGGTTTACACCTAACAGAAATGCTTTGAAAAGAATGTTCACTGCAGCATTATTTGCCTTACCTCTTAAATAGAAACCATCCAAATAGTGACAAGAATAGGTAATTAACGTGTGGTACTCATTTGCAACTATACACAGCATTTAAAGTCAGTGAAATATAGTTACCCTGAATATGATTCCCTCTCAGAAATAAAAGGTTGAATAATGAAAGACAGGAAGAAAAGGGTTTAGGAGGTATGATGCCTTTTATATATGTAGTTCAAAAAAAATCAGACAAAATTAAAATAGAGCACTATTTTTAAGGATGCACATTTAGCTGATAGACTGTAAACAAATTAAGAATATAAATACCATCCAAGTGAGGACGGTGAATAGTTCTATGGGGGCTATGAAGAATTAGTAATTGTGAAAAAAGAAGAGGGTGGTGACCAATGTTCTATTTTTTTTATTTGGATGATGATAACTTCTCTATAACAATTGTGATTAAATCATTGATTTATATTTGAGCTTTGTGTGCTTTTTAATATGCGCATTATGTTTTGAAATAAAAATACAAAAATAAATTTCAATAAAAAGTTTAATATATTGTTCTCACATCACAGGGGATCATCTGTGTGCTCCCTGAATGCGAGAATTTGCTCTGAAGATGAGTGGATTCGACAATAAACAAAGGTAACCAAATCTGTATAGAAATGCGTATTTTATCAAGATGATTCTGTTTGATACAAATGCAGTCTGTCTTCATGATACTAATCTTTTATTATATCATTTAAACCTTCCCTCTGTAGTAGATACTTCTTTTTCTTCCAAAAATAAATAAAGTCTTAGGAAAATGTATGATATTAAGAAACAATTGAAATGAAATCAATATCTTTTAAAGGAGCACTGAGTTTTATTTTAGTATATCTGAAGAACAAGAGTAAGTACATTTTAAATGTATGTGAAACTTATTTATATTTAGGTGTTTAAGAATTAAGTTGATCTTACTCTTCACTATTAGCATAGTAATATCATTGGTCCATGGAAGGACCCTGCCAATTTTGCTTTATGTAATTTTAATTTAATTTAATTTAGTTTAATTTCATTTAATTTAACTTAATTTAATTTAATTTTATGTATTACTATTTGCCTTTAACCCTCAATTCAACTACTATTCTGTTATTTATTTATTAATTTTGGATCCAAAGAATGATACCTCATTATTATTTTTATAAGTCACAATATTTTCAAGAAGTAGATTTTATGATAAGGAAATTCATCCCTAGCATTACATAGGAGTGTGTGGATGTGAATATCCATGTACTTTTGCCACTGCAAAATCTTTTTTTGTTTTTTATATGTTGTTTGTTTAGCCCGGGCCATGCTTTTGCTATGTGATGATTTTCTAGTCAAGCAGGGATTTTGGCCCTTGGCTAGAGCACAAGTCACAGTGGAAGGGATTCTTACCTGAGAATAAAAAAGCTAGATGGTAATTCTGGAGATGCCAAGGATTTATCTGAGAATTTGGACAAAGCAGGTCCCCATTCTGGACCTATGGCCTCATTTCTCTTATAAACTAGATGGTCTGTAAAAGTCTGCTCCCCAGTCATTTCCAGAAGTTAGGATTTTAAAAACTGTTAAGATCAGGAAAAATGTAGACTAGAATTGCATTACCAGTTTAGGAAATTTTGCCATGTGAGAAAAAAAATTTATTTTCCCACAAAGTATGCCCTATACCGGGGTTCAAACCTATATCTTCCCTTCTGCCTTTTTTTTTTTTTAAATCCATATTCATCCATTCAGCAGCCCATCCAACAGTCACGACTCTGAGTTCTAAGGGCTCCTCACACATGGCCTGTCTGAAACTAAATTCAGTTTCTTCACCTGTGAGGTATTTTCTGTATCTCTGATTAACTAAATATTACCATTTTACTTCTCCAGGTTGAAATGTCAAAGTCCTTGGCTTTTCCTTTCTTTTCCCATCTGTTGAAAATTTCAACCAGTCACAAAATCCCCTCTTAAAAAATTTTTGTTTAATGTTTATTTAATTTTGAGAAAGAGAGAGAGAGAGAGAGAGAGCAAGTGCGAGCATGGAAGAGGGGCAGAGAGAGAGGGAGACACAGAATCCAAAGCTGGTGGGGCTCAAACTCGTGAACTGCTAGATCATGACCTGAGCCAAAGTCGGATGCTCAACAGACTGAGCCACCCAGGCGCCCCCATAAAATCCCCTTAATGTGATATAAAATATATCCCCTCAGCTGCCTCACTGGCCCTGCCCTAACCTCCCTGCTGAACATTTTCCAGCTCACTGTTGTAGCTGCCTCCAGAGTGTTTCTGACCCTCTCACTTACTCTGTCTCAAGTGCACTTGTGAAGCTGTCATTTTTCTGAAAGATGAGATATGCCTTCAGTTGGTAAAATTATCAGTCATTTTCCGTGTACGGTAATTGATTTGTTAACACGTACTATTCTTTTACCTTATCATAGATATTAATGATCCATGTCCTTTGATAGAACCTGATGGGAGAAATACCTTTCCTAATAAAGCGCATGAAAAGGAACTTTCTATTTATGAATAGGTGGATGTAGATGCTGGAGTCAGGTAGCTTCCTAAGAGAGGCAGACCTATGTGGGGACAATAAATATCTTTCCAAAGATGCCAGGGTGATTCTTACGCATATCAAAGATTAATAACCATAGTCTAAGGGACTAGGGTGAGAAATATGTCCCTATGGTTGAGGTAAATCCCAAAGACTGTATTTTTTTTATTAAGCTTTGGAGTTTCTTTTCCCCAATCCTGAAGTACTCTAAGCAGAGTTAGAAAATGTCAACATAGCTTTGGATATATTTAAGTGGAATAAAGGAATAATAAAATTGTCTCTCTGATTGTTTACAGAACACCTGAGTTAATTATCCTTTAGTCCCTTAGAGGCTCCACGCTTACCAAAATTCAAATTTTATATGAGCTCAATAGTTTGACAGACACTTTTTTAAGGGAGAAGTAAAACAAAACATGCATGAATCTTATGCCTTATGCACAAACTCTAGAATATTTTTGGCACCCCTTTGCAGTTTATGACATCTGTCTTTAGCAACTAATTAACAGTTTATCAATAACCATTGATATACGTGTGAGCATGGAAGGAGTTAAATATATTAAAATACTTAAACATTTCCTAACCTATCATGTTTTCTTTTGAAGAAATACATGGAAAATTTTTCAGCCAATAAAAGGTAAATTATAGTGTCATCAGAAAGAAATCACTGTATAGTTTGTTTCCTAGTTAAGGGCAAGATAGTGTGTGTAGTTTTAACCGGAGATATCAACTTCATTTGAAAATTTAATTTCCAAAAAATTTTTCTTGGAAACTTAAAAAATTGGTTAAAGAGATCATGCTAGATTCAGTTATAAACTTTTCCTTATGGCGGAGAGGGATGATAAGGTCCCACAAAGTTTTAATAGCTAGAAGCTTTGTTGTGACGTTAGTGGAAATAGATGTGACATAATATTTTCAAACTCATTACTTTGATCTAGGCTATAATTAACCAACTTTAATCAATTATTTTTCTGTGTTATGCTATCTTCCAGAGTCAGTCTTTCCAGGATCTCAAATTGAAGAGACACAAATGAGTTGTTTACACCCATTTTATTTAAGGGGCTTGATTTTTCTTGTTTGAGCGTTAGTGAAAGTTTGTAGGAAGAAGAAAGTTGCTTCCTGCTCTAGAGAGTTTTGCAAGATACTGAATGAGATACTTCAATTCACAAAGATAGATTGAGCTTCTTCCTTGTGGACTCTCTGGGCTAAATGCTGTAGATAACCCCTGGCTTTTGAGCTGTTTATGTTTTTGCAAATGAGAAAACTACATTTTGAGAAATTTGTATCCATGTCTGTAAAGGGCAGCTTTGGGACTCTGAGCCGAATCAGTCTCAAAACTGTTTCCTCTCCATCCTGTGTTTCGCACACCTCTGAAAATTGTATTTCAGTGAATTTTCTCATCAGTTCTATACCCAAATCCCTTGATAACTGTAGAATTTCTATCATCAAATCTTCATTCAGAGAGTTATAGAAGAATTAGGATTAGATGCAATGTTGTAGATCATTTGTCCTAAATATGTTTTCTCTGAACTATGCTAAAAAAGAGGTCATGTTATTTTTTTTTCCAACCCCAAACAAAAAGAAACCAGAAAGAAAAATGCTACGCCATCTCCTGGAATGACTTATCTATAGCAGATATTTCTATGGTAGGAGTTTTTTATAACTTTTTCCAAGAGCTATTTTCACAGAGAGAGCAGGAGACAATATGAAAATACCAGGAAAGACTTACTGGGGAAGATAATCACTAGAGGTAAGAAGACATAAAAATATATTGAACATGAAATGTAATCAACATGTATTTTCCAGCATATTTTTTTGCAAAGTCATTTCTAATCCTAAATGTAGGACCCAGGACCATTTTTTTTTAAAAACTAAGTTTCCTTATCAACACATTAAATAGAATTGGCTCACAAGCTACAACATTTATTGAAAATTCTATAGTGCTTTGAAGTGGCAAGGACTTCTTTGTATAAGGCAGAACTAAGAATTGCCTTATGTGGTTAGTAATAATAATATATAACTGCCCAACCCTATGAACACTCATTCTACCTATTTATAACTAGATTTTAAATGCAGCTGGAGATGATCTCAATTTTTAGATGAAAAGTTATATAAATCCTTCAAGAGTAATATAGAGTTGCTAATATCCAGTCAAAAAACATAAAGAGGGAAAAACGCCAGATATATGGAAAATTACACTAGTCTTTCAAATGCTTTATTGACAAGAATCAATTCCTAAACTGTATATTTAATAGAGTGGACAATTATGGAAACAATACTAGGCTTAGAAGAGAGAATTCAGCTGTGAAATTACAAAAACCACTTCACGTAATTTAGTGCTCATTTTCCCCTCACAAAATACCTTGTAAAGAAGTAAACATGTGTAACTATCTTTATTTTATAAAAGAGGAAAGGCATTTTAGATTGATGTATTAAATCACTGGCCAAAGTAGCTGCAGTTAGTGAAAAAGTAAGCCACTGTTGGTAAGAAGCCAATTAGATTTTGAATTTAGATATTCTGATTCTAAATCTGATGTTCCTTGCACTATATGGAAATGAAGGTCTTAATATATTCTTGGGAAGATAAAGAGTAGGAACCAGACTTATCTTCTATCTGAAACAATAAAAAATATATCAAACATGTTTCCAAATAACTCTATTATATCCCTGGTAAAGATCAAGGATATTTATAGGAATATAAAAATATGCAGGATCCAAAAAGGTAGAACTCACAGTGGTTAACATCTGATCCAAAGTTAAAAGGCATGAAAAGAAGCAAAAAAAATATGGTGTATGATAAGGAGAAAGAATCAATCAATAGAAACAAATCTATGAAACAGTCAAGATAGTCAAGAATATTAAAATAGTCATTATACTCTCATGGCATATATATAAGGATGTAGAATAAAGATGATACATTTTAAGTAGAGATAAAAAGGATATAATAAGACCCAAATCAAGATTTTAGAGATGAAAGCTACAATGTCCAAGATGAAAAAACCTCTGAGTGGGTAGAGGGGCAGGTGAGACATAGACAGAGTGGGCAAGTTGACATCAGGGCTAACAAGTATCCAAACTGAAATACAGAGAAGAGACTGAAAAAATAAATCCAGCAACAACTGTGGGACAATTTCAGGGAGATTTATGTGCGTGTGTTTGCAGTCCACATGAGAGGAAAGAGAGGAAAAAGATACAATGACCAAATGTTTTAATTTTCCAAATTTGGTGAACACTATAAACTTCCTAAGAAGTTCAACATATCAGAAGCATAAGAAGTATTAAGAAAACCACACTAAGGCATATCAAAACCAATTCCTTAAAAGCAATCATTAGAAAAAAATCAAAAGCAGAAAAAAAGGCAAATATAATATGTATGGAAGAATAAAGATAATGACAAGCAGGAGTAATATCTTTAGAATTGCTGAAAAGAAAAACAAAATCTCTACACCTCAAATTCCTTACCCAGTAAATTTTTTTTCACAAATTAAATAGGATTATAAGATTTTTCACTCCTATGAAAGCTGAAAGAATTCATCACCATTAAACCTATACTAAAGAAGGGTTGCCTAGGTGACTCAGTTGGTTAAGTGTCTGATTTTGGCTTAGGTCATTATCTTGAGGTTCATGATTTCGAGCCCTGTGTTGGGCTCTGTGTTAACAGCTCAGAGCCTGGAGCCTGTTTCAGAATCTGTGTCTCCCTTCCACTCTCTGTCCCTCCCTTGCTCATACTTTTCTCTCTCTCTCTGTCTCTCTCAAAAATCAATAAACATTTTTAAAAACCTATACTAAAGGAAATATTAAAGGAAATTCTTCAGCCAGAAAGTGATACTAGATGACAATAGAGATCTACATATAAAAATGAGGAGTGCCAGAAATGGTACATATGTAGATAAAAAGTCATTTTTGAAATGTGTAGTATCTCTAAAAAGATAACCGTTTAAACAAAAATCCAACAATGGATTGTTGGATTTATAACATGTATAAAAAGGCACAACAATTATAGCACATAGGAAGAGTGGAGGTTTTTTTCCACATTGAGTGGTGTAGAATTACTTGAATATAACTGTGATAAGCTAAAATATGTACTATAAATGCTAAAGCATCTGCTAAAGACAATAATTTGGCTAATAAGCCAATTGACATTAAGGAAACTCATCAATAATACTCAATACAGATTGGATAAAAAGCAAGATCCAAGAATATACTGCCTAAAAGAAACCCAATTTAAACAGAAAAACACAAGTAGGTTAAGCATTCAAGGATGGAAGAGAAGATGCCACACTAACACTGAGCAAAATGTGGCTACATTAATATAGACAAAATTGATTTCAGATTAAAGAAAATTATCAGGAGTCCCTTTCTAATGATAAAGGAATCAGTTGATCAAAAGAACATGAGCACCTTGAGTGCTTATTGGACTTAATAAGAGTTTCAAACACACAAAGCAAAAATTGATAGAAGAGCAAGAAGAAATAGATGCATTCACAATCATAATCAGTTTTTACACTTCTCTCATTAAAGACATTATTAATCAACTTTGCCTGACATTCATAGACTACTTTACCCAACAAGGGAAGATCACATATTCAAGTACATTGGGACATTTTTCAAATTGGAGATGTTCTGGGCCAGAAAATAATTCTCAGTAAATTCTGAAAGGTCTCATGTCATAGAAAATATGGGATGAAATTAAAAATCAATAATAGAAAGGTAGCTGGAAAATCTTCAAATATTTGGAAATGAAATAGCACAATTCTCACCTACTCATGGGTCAAAAAAGGGAATCAAAAGGGAAATTAAAACACATTTTAAACTTAATAAAAATGAAAACAAAACCTATAAAATTTCTTTTATACAGATAAAGCAGTGCTTAGAGTACAATTTACAGCATGCATGTATATGTATGTGTATAGATAATTTGGGAATATTATGGATATATATACACATATAGAGATATTGTATTTATCTTTATATGTTATTATATAAATGTATATGTATACATGATATATATTTATTGTATTATATATGTACATATCTCCATAATATTTCCTAATCTATATATTTGACTAATACATATTAGACTATACATATATTATAGATAGACTGTGTATAGACATATATATCTATAATATTCCCTAGTATACATTAGATTAATATATATTAGGAAAAAAGGACTTAAATCAGTGACCTCTGCTCCATCCTCAAAAAAATTAAAAAGAAGAGCAAATTAAACCTAAAATAAGCAGAAGAAAAGTAAGAGCAGAAATAAGAAATCATAAAAACAAGAGAAAGTAAAAGAGAATAAAATCTGATTTTCTGAAAAGATCAATAAAATTGGTAAATCTCTAGACTCTTGAACGGAAGAGGTGAAACAAAGTAACAACATCAGAAATTAGAGAAGAGACAATACTACAGAGGTTACAGACTTTAAAAGGATAAGGGGACCCGATGGACAACTTCACGCCAGTATGTGACAACTGAGATGCAGAGCAAAAATTCCTTGAAGGACACAAACTGCCCACATTTCTTCCCAAAGAAAGAGATAACTGACTTGTGCCTTTTCTATTAGACAATTTGAATTTTGCTAAACAAAGAAAATTATAGGCCAGGTGATGACTTCTATCAACTATGTGAAGATGAAACATTACTTGTAATATGTTAGCAAACAACCCAAATAGAACATGACCAAAAAATGTGAATGGACATTTCACCAAGAAAGATACACACATCAAAAATTAAAAGATATTCAATATCATTAGTCATTAAGAAAATGCAAATTAAAAAAAACAATGAGATGTCCTTACACACTTATAGAATAGCTAAAATTAGAAGCCTGTTCAAAACAATTTTGGCAAGAATGTGGAACCACTTTGCCTTTTCTATGTTGTTAGTGGGAGTGTAAGAAGACATAATCATCTTAGAAAACACTTATTTACCCACCTATGACATGACTTGGCTATTTCACTCTTAGGTATTTACCCAAAAGAGAAAAAAGCAAGTTTCCACAAAAGATAAGTATACAAATGTTTATAACAGCTTTATTTGTACTAAAAACTAAAAATGACCCAAATTTCCATCAGCAACTGAAAAATTAAATACATTGTAATACATTCTTCCCATGGTATTCTTCTGAGTCATAAAAAAGAATGGACTTTGGTGAGATCCAACATCATGGATGAATCTCAGAATATTTCTTCTGGAAAGAAGCTGGACAAAAAAAAGAGTACATACTCTATGACTTCATTTATAGGAAATTCGAGGAAATTCAAGTTAATCTGTAGAGACAGAGAGCAGATATGGGGTTGCCTGGAGATGGGAATCCCGAGTGCCAAGAGCCATGAGGAATGGGAAGAAAGGTGCAGATGTAAACTTTGGGGGATGGTGGATATTTTTATTATCTTGACTTTTGTGATGGTTTCACCATGTGTGTATATGTTAGGACTGACCAAACAATACACTTTATACATATACAGTTAATTTTATGTTAGTGATACTTCCGTGAGGTTAGGAAAAATTATTCTTGCCATTTCCATGATTAAAATACACACAAATATTCAGTTGCTTTTATTGAAAATATCTCCTATTTCCTTTCCCATATGAGACCAAGATTCCACTCTAATAATCGTGTAGCTTTTATTTTATTTTTCCAAATATTTATTTATTTATCTTGAGAGAAACAGATGCAACCTGGGCACAGATGGGGGGAGAGAGGGAGAGAGAGAATCCTGGGCTGGCTCCTCCCTCTTAGCGCAGAGCCCCACACAGGGCTCGAACTTACAAACCGTGAGATTGTGACTTGAGCTGAGATCACAAGCTGGTCGCTTAACTAACTGAGCCATGGAGCTTTTCTACTGGGAGCTTGGAAAGCAGTTTGGACTAAAATGCCATTATTCAAAGATTCAGTGTATGTTTCTTGTTAGAAGAGGCAACAGGAGGGATTCTTGAGTGACGTCTGGAGAACAGAAATAAGGCGCCAGCCACTTGGTAACTCATCTCTGTTGGAACTGACCTGCTAGCTCATGGCACTGGCCGGAGACAGGCCGTGCATCCTGCAAACGCACATCTTCCTCTGGGTGGGCTTCCAGCTTTCTCTACTTCTGGTCCAGTGGTGTGTTCACCTCCGTGGTGAGGGGCACCAGCCTCCCCCACAGGACTCTCTCACGCTCTGAATCACAGGCAACAAGAACTGACACCTGTTTCAATCCATCCTCATGGATTCAAGCTCATGCTGTGATTTCAGATTATCCTCACTCTCCTGTATTTATTCCCATCCTCCCTTCCCAAATGCCATCCATGTGGATTTAAATCCCAAGCCTCAGACTCTAAATTTGCATGTGTCTGAATTTTAGGTAGATAAATTTTAAAGCTTCAGCCATTTTGGAGAAAGTTTCCTTTTCATCTTAGGTCCTTGATCCTATTTCTTGAGAGGTGAAAAATTTAAGTATACATTAACAAGGCCACCACCCATGGAAGCCTGCCTTAATCCTTTCTAAACTCACTCGTGGGTGTAGGCTGTGTCATATGCAGACCCCTGTACCCTTACATCTAATGGAGGAGATTTCAAGATGGCACATTACTGTGCTATTTAGAACCAATGCTTTGTATTATCTCTCAATCACAAATACCTAGTCCATGCATACATGCGTACATACAAATACATATCTCAGTAGATTTGTGGTCTTAAGTGAGTCATTCACTTTAGTTACCCCGCAACACAAGACACAAATGTTCATGAGAAAGGATGGTTTTTACTTACACATTTTAATTTCCCCTTTATTCATTATGAAAGGCTTTAGAACTAGCCCTCCCTCTCTTTGTGATTTTGCCAGCAGAGTGTATTTTTCCTTTTGTTTCACAGGCTTTAAACTTTTAACATTGTGCTAAACACAATAGGACGTGCTTCTATCAGTTCTGTCCCTTGTGCCCATGCAGATTACCATGTTGATGAGAGAAGAAACCGTGTCATGCATTCAATTTGTGTTTCCCACCATCCAGCCGACCCTAGGACTCAGCATTCCTAGATGTGGGATACACACAATTCTGAGGGGCCATTGCATGAAGTCAGTTTACGGGGTACTGTTTGTTTTTGACCTCATTCTCTTTCTCTACCCTCTAAGGAAATCTTAGGAAGAAGAAAGAAGTTGTAGGCACAGAAATTAACCCACGAATTAGGACTCTTTTTGTTGTAAAGGCAGCTAAATTCAACTTAAGTTAAAAAAAAAAACAAGAGCATATTTCCTCATGAGGAGTATGTCAGTATTTGAGTATGTAAGTGTGTATGTAGGTGTAATGAAAATGGAGCTTTTGTTCTAGGAGAACAATGGCTTTGAGGACCTCCCTCACCTCTCTGCCTTCGTGTGCATATCTTGAAAGGTCTCAGCTGTCAGTACTACTATAAGAACATGAAACCACGGAAGAGAACTACACACTGCAGAAAGGAATTTCATTATGAATCAAGACTAGAGAAAGGCTAAGCTGTTTGTCATCAATTTGGATAGATTCAGATACGGCTGGAATTTCCCTTGACTAATTATGTTCCTTTCCATCTTGTTGTATAAAAGATAGGAACAAAGGAAACTCCCCTGAATCTACTGGCATTTCTTACTACCTGATTTTGATGGTTAGATTGATAATATCAATAATTGAAGGAAGTATGTCACTATTCAAATAATATTTTTTTTCTTTTTGAATATTCAAACTTTGAAATATTCAAAGTCATTTCTCTCTGGTAGATGGTAGTATACAAAGATGGGATCTGAAGGGATAGACTCAAATTTCTTTTTTTTTGGTTGATTTAAATATATCTATTACTATTACTCTCTTTTCCTCTGTTTGCAGGACTGTGAATTCAGAGACTAAATTGGATTCCCAGAGTTATGTTCTATATCTAAAATCTAATTATTATTTAATTCTAATTCATGTCAAATATTACCCACTTTTAGTTATATCATTATATCATTAAGATGACAGCCAAATTAATGCTATCAGTGAACTAATTCTTCCATACTTGGTTTTAGGTGACTCAACATCCAAAACTGTTTTGCCAGCTTGAAAAACTTTACCTGCTTTCTTTATACTTATCAGTGTTGTAACAATGAAACATGGCTGTGTGAGAACACCGGTAGCCTGAAGAAGTATAAAAGAGGGAGATAGGCTGTATTTTCAATTTTATTAAAATTCTTATTTTCAACTAGCTATATGCTTTATATGCTTGGCCTAATTTCACTTTGGCTGTGGGCAACTTTTTGTGGGTTTTACAATCTCTTCATAAAACACAACCTATCCCATTATCACATTACATACCTCCACAGGCACAATATTTTGCTCAATTTAGAGGTGGGGAGATAAAGGCAAGAACAGTTTTCAAGGTTTTGAACTTTTCATTAAAGTGTGCTTTATTGGGCTTTGCTCCTAGTCACACAATAACCAATATACATAAAAATATCTGAAACCTTTTTATTTACTGGTATCTATATATCTCTACTCTAAGAATTATTTTAGACAAATCAATTATTTTCGTGTGTCATTTTAATTTTATTTTCATTACTATAAACTACACACATGAATTGATATTTACTATGCTAATGTAACAAGGTAAGAAATTCAATCCACTCTATGAATGCAAAGAAAGTTTGGGTCTTTTTTCCAATAATTGAAACTTCTCTCTACTGGATGATGAAGAAACTTTTTCTTACTCATATCTCTGAATTTCCTGGGTTAATGAGTTTCTTTTTTAGTCTAAGTAATTAGTCTACTTAAATTCTAACTTCTACTTAATTTCTAGAATTGGTAATATGCAATAGCCTTTGTATTAATCATACTCTTTTTCATGCCTTTTCCTATTATACCTGAGGATCATGTCTGGGTGAATGGGTGGGCTTATGTCTGGGTGGATAGAAGGGGGCCTTGGCTTGATGAATTGTTCTCTGGATTCTGGTTGATGACAGAGTTGAGTTCCTTGCAGCTGGAAGATGAGGTCTCCTTCCTCACTGGCTGATGACCAAGGCATCTCTCTCAGCTCTAGAAGGCTGCCCAAGGTCCTACTTCAAATCAACCACGGAATACCAAATATTTTCCATACTTCAAGTCTTTCTGATGCCTTCTGTTTTTCCAAAAACAGAGAACACTCTGGTTTTAAGCGTTCTCAGGTTTACCTGAATTATCTCCATATTTCAAATCAGTTGACTTGGGAATTTAACCACAATGTCTTTTCAAAGTGGTACTTAAATTAGTGTTTGAAAAGCCAAGGGAGTGGCGTCTCGGGAAGGCCATCTTAGGAATTCTGCCTACCACAGTCTGCCTTCTAGTCGTCATCACTTCATATCCCTCCCAAAATATATTTACCCCATTCCATGGTACCCAAAAGTTTCATTTTATTCCAGCATCATTTTTGAATCTAAAATTTCATCTCTATCTTGTCAGCTCAAGATTCTAAAATTCTCCTCATCTAAATCATCTACGTTAGGTATAGATGAGGCTACCTTCCTTCCTGGAGACTCAGGAAGGAACTTCTTCTAAGTCCATTCAGGGTGTTGGCAGAATTTAGTTCTTCATGGTTGTAGGACTGAGGTTCTCTTTCCTTGGTGGCTGTGAGCCAGGGCTTGAGCTCTGCTTCCAGAGGCCAGTTGTAGTACGTGGGCAAAATGCCTTTTGCTATATGACATAACATATTCAGGGGCATGCTGTTGTATCATATTCACAGTTTCCAAAGATTAGGACAGGATAGCTTTGGCAGCCAGTTAAGAATTCTGCTTATGATGGATTGGATGCTCCTATGGCTTTCTAGAACCCTTCCTACTGCTCTTCTCTCTCTGCTACTCCTGACTAGCTAAGCCTCAAGTCTGTTATTCTTTAGTTTCCTCATACATTTCCATTGGCTCTGAAAGGCAGGTGAAGCAAGGACCTGATATCTGACTTATTTATACCACCTTTGTATTCTTCTTACAATCTACTCAGTCTGGCAAAACAAGCCTTACACTTGTTCTTATTTTATTATGGTTTTTTCCTTGCTGTGAAACCTTGCAGTTATGTTTGCCAAATTTGGTTCTTTTTATGATTGTCATAGAAAGATTTGAATACTGGGCTTGTAGAGTTAAAATATAATTATACACTCATTCATTTCTTATATATTCATTTCTTATATTGGTGAGGGACTCTAATGCTTCCCTACAAAATGCACAGAAAGTATATAAGAAATAAATGGAGATTCACATGATTGAATAAATATTGAAAATTAGAGAGAGATTTTACCTTGTTGGCTACCAAATGTTTAATTTCAAATCTGTATCATTGATTCTATGGTGAAGAGATTCTCCTTCAAATTTTTGTCTTATCATTGTAGGCATGTGGTTAGTGCTACCCTGGTCTGGTGGCCAGGAGAGCCAGAAGAATCTGAGAAATATCCTAGTGAACACACAGATTAAAAAACTGTTCACATATCATTAGTTTAACAAAAGTTTATTGAGTACCTACTCTATGTCCACACCTACTATTTGTTCACTGTTCTAGTCAATGAGATTCATAAATAAACAAAGCAGATACAAAATCCCTGTACTAAACTATAAAAGTCAATTATAGGGAATTGTTAGAAAACAAATATGACTTACAAAAATAGAACAAAATAAAGTAGATCAGAATTATCGATTCTGTAAGGGAGAACTTCAATTTTAAATAAGTTTATGGAAAAATAATGTGCCATTTGAACCAAGACTTAGAGAATAAAAGGGAGATTGATGTGTGTCTATCTAGGAAAACAGAATTGTAGACAGAGAATATTTATGGCAAAGGCCCTATGGTGAGACAATATTTGGAATGTTCTAGGAAGCACAGCAAAGGAGCAGTGGAGCTTGGCTGGTAGAAGTGAGGGGGGAGAATAAAGGAGGGAAGAAGGGAAGGCAACCTGGGAGAGAAGTCAGTTAGGGAATACATAGTTACTGTACAGATTTCAGATATTCGTCTGAAAGGAATGAGAAACACTTTATGACTTTCAGCTACGCCTGACATAAGAGTATGGTTCACATTCTAAAACAATCATTTTAACTGCTTTATTGAGAATACTTGTATGGATCAGGGAAGGAAGCTAGGGCTTAGTTAGGAGGCTACTGGAAAGATTCTAACTGGAAAAAACAAAAACAAAACAAAAAATAAAAAACAAAACCAAAAGGAATGTGGCTTGCACTCTAAGGTATTAGAAGAGGAAATGTGAGTAGTGGGCAAATTGTTGATGTATTTTGGATACAACCAAGAGAATTTTTTGAAGGATTGGCTTAAATTTGAAATATTTATGAGATATCCAAATGGAAAAATTTATTAAATATTCAAGCATAATTTTTTTTAGATATCCACATACAGATATTTACTAGATCCCTAAGTGGAAATGAACCAATAATTGAAATAGGAGTTTGGAGTTCAAAAGAGAAGGATGGGCTGAATATATAAATTTGGGAGCTATTGGCCTAAAGACCAAGAGACTGTATAGTCACCAATGCATTGAGTGTAGATGGAGGGGAGGGTGAAGGACTGAGTCCTGCAACACTACAGTTTTAAGAGGAGGAATAGGAAAAGGAGACTTGAGAATTATAGAACAGCAAGGGAAGAGGATATCAATGGTGTGTAGTGTTCTGAAAATCAAAGAAAATATATCAAAAGGAAGGAAGGAATCAAGGAGGGGGTGATGGGTATGAAGTATTACTGGTGGGTCAAGTAAGATGCAGAATAAGAACTGAGTGTTGGATTTGAGAAACTGAAGGTATTGGTGATTTGGCAAAATTTGTTTCATGCAGGCATAAGATGATAGCTTACATGGTGGGTTTAAAGTACACTGGAGAGAGAGGACCAGGAGAAAGTGAGTTGTGGAGAAGCAACAACAGGGAGCTGCAGCTGATGAGGAGGCGGAGTAAGAGGGAACTTTCCCGCTTTTGAATTTTAACGTTTATTTATTTATTTTGAGTGTGTATATGTGTGCACGTGTGCATAAAATTGGGAGGGGCAGAGAGAGAGGGAGACAGAGAATCCTAAGCAGGCTCCGCTGACACCGCAGAGCCCCACAAACCTCGAGATCATGACCTGAACTGAGATCAAGATCTAATATGCTTAACCAACTTAGCCACCCAGGTGCTACGATTTTTCGTTTTTTAGTGAAAGAAGAGCACAACATATTTTGTGCTATGTAGAATAGTTGTATAGGAGGAAAAAATTCATTATGTAGGAGAGAGAATTTCTATGGTAAGTATTTGAGTTTGTGAGAGGGAATAAGATCTAATGACCAAGGGCAGGGGAAGGCTAAGGTAGCTCATCAGTTCTATAGGCGGACGGCGGAGTAGGGTACAGACACTATAGGTCTGAAGGTAGATGTGGTGGTATTGGCCTCAATTTTCAAGCAAGGTAGAATGAAGTAGATGGAAGAAGTGGAGGAAAATTCAATGTAACTGAAGAGAAATTAGGTAGATATAAATGGAATTTTTACTGTTACTTTGTATTATGTGATTTTAATGACGTTCTTTACATTTGATCTTGTTATCTTATTCTTGTCATCTGTTGGTAGACATTTGAGCCAACACACTTGTTTTCTAAGAGTTTTTTCATGTGCCCTTGTGTGCTGGAATAATACCCTGTTACCTCCAGACGTGATAGCATGTTCTGTGCTAGATATTTACTTTTGGGCTATGGCTTTCATAATTTATTCTTTGTTCATGACTTTTAGTCACTTGCATTAATTTTTGTTTTAAATGTAGTTTTTCTTTTGGATGACAGAGCACTTTTGCAACTAAATTCTTAAATATTTTACATAAAGAGAAACCAAATCTATTAATATAAGATTAATCAGTATATTTACTCAGGCCACAGATCCACACTGTGTGATGACAGTGAGTGAAAAGAAAGAATCTTGCTCTTACAAAATAATGCCACGTGAAAATTAGCCAAACCGTTATATTCACTTCCTGTGGTTTAAAATAAGAATTAGCACGTTTAGGGGCGCCTGAGTGGCTCAGTCGGTTAAGTGTCCGGCTTTGGTTCAGGTCAGGATCTCTTGGTTCGTGGGTTCAAGCCTCGTGTCGGGCTCTGTGCTGACAGCTAGCTCAGAGCCTGGAGCCTGTCTTCAGATTCTGTGTCTCCCTCTCTCTCTGACCCTCCCCTGATTGCTCTCTCTCTCTCTCTCTCTCTCAAAAATAAATAAAAAACATTAAAAAATAAAAAAAAAAGAATTAGCACATTCAAATAAATGCTGGAATAAAAAGGCAAGTTGCTCTAACACACATTCCTAAGAACAGAGGTCAGGGACATAACTGGTTAGGCATTTGGAAACCATACAGAAATGTTACCTCTATCTCGTCTCATTAAGAGAAAGACATTTATAAATAGAATATTGCAGATATCCTCATGAATTATTCTCACATTTACTTCACATCATGGGCTTTAAACCTAAACACCTGTATTATAATTTTATTGATAAACTCAGATGCTGTTATTTATTTTTACTTTTTAATATTTCTTATGTCTTTATTATTTTATTTTGAGAGACACAGACAGAGAGCAAGCAGGGGATGGGCAGAGAGGGAGGGAGACACAGAATCTGAAGCAGGCTCCAGGGTCTCAGCTGTCAGCACAGAGCCCGAACAGGGACTCGAACCCACAGACTGGGAGATCATGACCTGAGCTGAAGTCGGATGCTTAGCTGACTGAGCCACCCAGGTGCCCCACAGACGTTGTTATTTAAATACTACAGGGGTGCCTGGGTGGCTCAGTTGGTTAAACATCAGACTCTTATTTCTCTTCAGATCATGATCTCATGGTTCATGACATTGAGCCCTGTATGGAGCTCTGTGCTGACAGTGCGGAGTCTGCTTCGGAGTCTCTCTCTCCCTTTCTGCCCCTCCCGTCTTGTGCACCTGTGTGCTCTCTCACTGTCTCTCAAAAAATAAAACTTTAAACAAAACAAAACAAACCAACAAAACCTCACCACAGATCAACAGTTCAACTTAGCAGTACCATTTGAGTGGGGCAGCAAATCCCTATATGGTTATGTGTTAAGAAACCTGCATGTTATTTAAAAGCTTACTAAACAAATAACATTAAATAGAGAAAACTGAATCCCTCCTCAGACATGAAAATGTATGTTGATGTTATGAATAAAAAGCACATTTCTATGCTATAGCTTTCTTTTCTATGATGTATTTTCTTTAGGTTTTTCCCCTGAATCCGAAATTTACCAACATAAACAAATGTGTCCATTCAATACCCTATCTATAATTTATACTTTGGCAGCTACTGTCCCTTCCATCTCTAGGTATTTATTTATTTTTTTGTTTATTTATAGAATTGCTGTTGCTCTTAGGGACACAATGTAGGTTAGTGCTGAAGAAAAGCCAAACTTAAGTAAAGCACAAATATATATCCAACACAATTATAGACTCAAAGGGACTTAGATATCTCTACCAAGTAGAGGTAAGGCAAAATAGTTCTAGAAGGTTGTCCTGAGTCTTGATAATGTGAGTAGTTTAAAAATACTATGCATATAGCAAAACAAAAGTCCCCCAACACAAACAAATAAACAAAAAACCTGACACAGCAAATAATATGTCCTTATACTAGGTGGTATTTTTCTGGCTCATATATGAGGTGATTAGTAGAGCTTACAAGACATGTAGGGCAAATAAAACAGACAGAAATGTTTAAGCAATTTAGGATTTTCCTGGAAATATTTATTCTTTAGGTGAACATTGAGCACCTGCTGATAAAATTGCTATTAGAACTATTCCTTGGGCATAGCCTTTGTATTATTCCCTGTCTTGTTTGTTAGCCAAGGGTAAGGGTGATTATGCTATGATAATCTAAGTCAAAGCTTTTTGAAGTTGTTTCTGTACAGGTCTAATAAAAGTATGAAAACCATTTCAATAGAAGGAAACATACATTTTAGTATAAAATAAAAAGATTTATACTATATTTAAAGAAAATCAATTTTACTGACCTTGACCTCTATATGTCTCAATTTCTCTTTTTTGTTCTTCTGTTCTCCATGTTAACTTTGTACATATCTATACACATATGTTGCCATTGTTTGCATGCCTGACTTTATTATTAGGCTAAGATGTTCCTGAGGGCAGACGCTAGGTTTTTTGATTCTGGTATCTTCATGCAACATATTTGTAGGCTTTAGCATGTTATACAGGGGTAGTAATTTGTGGCATAGATTCACCAATGGCTAGTAAACACCTGAGTAATAAGCATCTAAAAGATCTTGAAATTTGAACTCCTATTGAAAGCACAGCACACAGACGGTAGGTTGGAATTTAAGGACTGAACTTAACCAGATCTTCTTTGTCAAAACAAAAAATACCATCATTCTTCATAAAATTTCAATACAACACAGGGCCTTGATATTATATGGAAATACCCAAAATCAAATTTAAAACATACACTGCCTACAACAGGGAAACAAGCCATGAAAATCTCAAAGGACATTGAAAAGACAATTAGCACATGCTACTCTCAAGAAGACATAGATGTTGAAATTATTTGATATAGGCATTAAAACAACTATTGTAAAAATGCTTGATTGACAATCATGAACACTCCTTAAACACAGGCTAAAATAGATAAGCTCAGCAAAGAAATAGAGCAAAGGAAGAATCAAAGAAACAAAAGCGTAATAACCAAAATTAAAAAGAACAACACACTGGGACAACTCAAGAGGAGAATGAAGATGGAAGAGGAAAAAAAGTGAGTGAACCTGAAAATAGATCCATAACAATTATCAAATAGGAATAGGAATTTAAACATTGAAAAACATGAACAGAGCTGGAAGGACCTGTGGGATGATAATACAATGTCTAACGCTGTTATTGGAATTCCAACTTATTGGAGTATCAAAAGGACTGTGGTGTTGAAAAAATGTTTGAAGAAATAAGGGAAAGCTTTCAAATTTGGCAACATACATAGATCTCTAATTCAAGAATCTGAACAAACCATCAATAGGAAACCCAAATAAACTGTGCTCAGACATAATAATCAAATCACTGAATCTAATCACTGAAAACTAAAGACAAAGAAAAAAACCTTAAAAACAAACCCCTGGAAAACAACTCTTTATCTATAAGGGGACCAGTATTCTAATGAGTCAGACTTTCTCATTGGAAGCCAAGGACACCAGAATAGCCTGGCATTGCATTTTTAGTGCGGGGGAAAAAACCTGTTAAGCCAGATGCTATGTCCAGTGAAAATACCTTTCATCAATGAAGATAAAATAAAACATTCTCAGATGAAGGAAAACTAGAGAATATGTAGCCAGCTGAACTGACATAACAATACTACCGAAGAGAGCTTTTCAGACAGAAGGAAATGAAACTGGAAGGAAACTTGGAATGTCACTAAGGAGGGATAACTTAACAGAAAAAGTAAATATTGGGTACATAGAATTGTTATACTCTCAGATTCTCTAATATGAGTTTAATGGTTTTGGCATATATAATTTATATGACCTTTATAGCATAAAGGAACCTTGAAAGTGATAGTATTTCCTCATTAAAGTGGCAAAATATCAGTTCTAAGTAGACTGTAAAATCAAGTATGCATTTCATAATCATAATGGAATAAAGAAAAAGGGCTTATTTTTTTAAATTTAATGTTTATTTTTGAGAGAAAGAGCGCAAGAGGAAGACACAGAATCAGAAGCAGACTCCAGGCTCCGAACTGTCAGCACAGAGCCTGATGTGGGGCTCGAACACACAAACTATGAGATCATAACCTGAGCCAAAGTCAGACTTTTAACTGACTGAGCCACCCAGGTGCCCCAGATAGCAATGAACTAAATGATAGAACTAAATCCAAACATATAGATAGTGATATTTAAAGCCAAGTGAGTGAAACGCATAACAAAATAGGAGAATGGAAAAATGGAATTTTGAAAATATTCCTCAAGATTGAGATATTTTCTACCATTAGTTTTCATTTTGTTGTTGTTGTTGTTGTCCTCTCTTCTCTTCTCTTGTGTTCTCTGGGACTCCCATTACATATATGTTTGTACACTTGCTATCATCCCACAGGCATGAAAAACTGCAGTTTTTCACAACTTTGCTGTTGTTCTTTAGATTGAATGATTTCCATTCATCTATGTTCAAATTCACTGATTATTTCTCATATCATTTCAAGTTTATTTAGCCCATCTAGTAAATTTTTCATTGAAAGAATTGTAGTTTTTACATTTAGAATTTCCATTTGTTACTTTCAACATTTCTTTTGCTTTATTGATATTCCTTATTTGTTGTGTTATTATCATCATATATTTCTTTATTCCTTGAACCTTGGTTACCTTTAATTCTTTAAATATTCTTGTTGGATCTGTTTTGGAGTCTTTGTCTGAAAAACCAGATATCTTTGTCTATTCAGTGACAGTAGGTGCTGGTTGCTTTTTCCACTGGGAAATGGTTCTTTGCATTCCTTATCTTATTTTGTCAAAAACTGGACATTTTTGATAATTTAGTAACTCTGCATTGTGACTTTTTTCCCCTTGAGGGTCATTGCTTTTCCTATGTTGTTCATTTATATTAAAAGTAGCTTGACTGGACTTCAATGGGTTCTTTCTCCTCTGTGTTATACAATCACTGGTGTCTCTGCTTAGATGATGATGATGGTGATGATGATGATAATGATGTAGGTGGCTTTCCCAGATGTCTTTGTGGCCAGATGGTGATTCATGATAGATGTGTTGTCGTGCTGGAACATCTCAAAGGGTAAGTTTCCATCTGCTGATAGATCAGTGTGTGGGTTTGAAAGTGCACTCAAAGTTCAGGTAATTTTAAAAATTGCCTCTGTTTTGTAGTTTTGCTGCATGTCTGAGATCTTCCCTACACACAACTAAGAAAAGTGCCTGATACAAGTGAAGAGATTATGAAGGCTCTATGAGTCTATCACTTTCAGGATCTCCTTGTTAAATTTTTTGTACTTCCTCTAGTCTACTGTGTGACCTACCTAGGACTATATTCTCAGGCTAAGGTTGCTCAAGGTTGTCTCCATTCATTTTCTACTGGGGTTGCTACTTGTACTTTTAGTGCATCTGAGTGCAGGGTCTCCGCCTTCCAATCCAAAGTGAGTCAGCCCCCTTTGTCCACTTTGCCTCTGGTGGTCATAACCAGCCATGGCTCTGGAGAGCAACCATTGCTGTTCAGGATGGTGTGAGAGGTGTTGGAAACCCCAGGCATAAATGATGTAGACACTCACAACTCTTACCTGAAGTTCAAGACTTCTATATGAAAGAATGCTTTTCAGTTTGATGTTCGTTTTAGTTGATTCCAGTTTTTGTGTAGTTTTATAGTTGTTTTGTGGGAGAACATTTGCCAAACTCTTCACTCATTCATATATGCAAGTCCCATCCTTTTCCATGTTACTTTTGTCTAGCGTTAAGTTCAATCTCATTATTAAGTCCTTTTACTTTTGTCATTATTAGTTTTAAAGATATTTATACAGTTAATGTTAATTTAGATTTATCCCCATCATTACTAGTTATTTCCACCATTGCACTTCTAAGCATTTATCCTAGAGATATGATATGGACACAAAACCTGCACATGAATGTTCATTGCATCTATAGCCTCAAACTGGAAACAACTCAACTGTCCTTCAAAAGGTAAATGGTTAGACATATTGTGGTACATCCATCCAATGGAACTCTACTCAGGAATAAAAGGAAACAAACCACAGATGCACATTATAGCTTGTAAAGATTTCAAGGGCAATATACTGAGTAAAAATAGCTAATAACAAAAGTCATATATGCACCAGTTACTCAAGACCAAATTCTCAAGTTTACATAAGAAACGGAGGAAATTCAACACTGAATAAGGTTCATGTTTTTGTCTTCCCATATATTTGTTGGAAGATATAAATCCTATGCACATATGACTAGTATATTGGCCTCCTGTCTGATTATTAGTCTTAGCAGAAATATGTAGGAATTTACTCCTTCCTATGGCATCTTTACTATTGAAATTAGAGTACATTAGGACATTTGTATATGTGTATGTGTGTTTCAGAGAGGGGGGGGAGAGAGAGAGAGAGCGAGAGAGAGAGAGAGCGAGAGAGAGAGAGAGAGAGAGAGAGAGAGACCCTTAAGCAGGCTTCTTGCTCAGTGTGGAGCCTGATGACCTAAGCTAAAATCAAGAGTAGGATGCTCAACCAACTGAGTCACCCAGGTGTCCCCACATTATGGCATTTGAATATTAAATCATTGAAACAGGGGCACCTGGGTGGCTCAGTCAGTTAAGCTTCTGACTTCGGCTCAGGTCATGATCTCACGGTTTGTGGGTTTAAGCCCCATGTCGGGCTCTGTGTGGACAGCTCAGAACCTGGATCTGTTTCAGATTCCATGTCTTCCTCTCTCTCTGCCCCTCCCTTGTTTATGCTCTGTCTGTCCCTCTCTCTCTCAAAAAATAAACATTAAAAAATTTTTTTAAATCATTGAAACAAAATTAAAGCAATAATTTTCCTTCAAAAAAAGGTTATATGCTGCATGAATCCATTTATATAACATTCTTGAAACAACAAAAAGATCAAGATGAAAAGCAGTTTAATGATTACTAGGGTCAAGGGGAGGGGAGTTACCTTGTGCGATGGAACAGGTCTGTATCTTTATTTTGGTGGTGGTTATGTAGCATACACATGTGATAGAATTGTCAGGACCATACACACACATACACACTAAGGTTTACATGTAAAAACTGGTGAAATCTGAGTGAGATCTGTGGTCTTTGTAACAGTATTGAGCCAGAACCAATTTCCTGGTAGATTCTACAGTTAGGTGACTTGTTAACACTGGGGGGACCTGGATGAAGATTCATGGGACTCTGCTATTTTTGTTGCAGCTGCCTGGGAATCTAAGATTATTTCAAAATAGGAGCAAAAAAAAAAAAAAGAAGAGAAGAGGGCACCTGGGTGGTTCAGCTGGTTAAGCATATGGCTCTTTATTTTGGTTCAAGTCATGATCTCATGTTTGGTGGGGTTGAGCCCTGCATCAAGCTCTGGGCTGTCAGCACACATTCTCTGTCCCTCTTTCTCTGCCCCTCCTCCCCACCCCTGGAGAAAATTAAATTTGAGACAAATTTGAAATCTTTCAGGGTTTTTTTTGTGAATACTATGGAAATCTCAGAAATGTTTTTCTTCTTATGCTTTAGTTGCATATTGAAGGTATTGTGATTCTCTGGGCTATAGTTGTTCACAATTTAATTTATACTTTACAATTGCAAAAAAAACTTTGGCCAAAGAAGCATTGTCTTCAATATGAATTTTATTTTTATTTTTTTAATATTTAATCATTTCTGAGAGAGATAGAGAGAGAGACATAGCACAAGAAGGGGAGGGGCAGAGAGAAAGAGAGAAACAGAATTTGAGGCAGGTTCCAGGCTCTGAGCTGTCAGCACAGAACCTGACAAGGGGCTGGAACTCGTGAACCATTGGGTCATGACCTGAGCCAAAGTAAGATGCTTAGCCGACTGAACCATTCAGTGCCCCTTCAATATGAATTTTAGAAGGCAGTGTTAGTGATGTTAGAATTATATCCAATATAAAAGTTCTTGAAATAAACAGAATACAAAGAATATAAGAAGACTTACAAAAATAGGAGCAATAACAACACCTTGCATAGTTATCACAAAGACAAATGTATCTCATATATGATTATATAATTTTCCCTTGGATTTTGATACCCCAGGGGAAAACTGCGGTTAAACCCCCAAGGAGTAAACGCCTGACCCAGGACGTAAAGCTGTGTAGATGACTGCATAGTTGGCCGTATGACTCTACTAACTTGTGATTCCTAGAGATTCTGGAAGTTCACAATTATTTTGTGACAAATTGTCAACAGGCATAATTCTCAAGAAACAGGAGGTAGTGTTGTCCAGCCGGTTACTATGAATGCTGGAGTTTTCTCAGGGGGTACAGGATCATTGCTTCTGAGGCGTTCCATCTTTACCTCGAAAATAAATGAAGTATGACAGAGTGGAAAACCCAGGCAGTAAAGAAATAATCTCATTCAACATATACCATCTGAACCACCCCATTTTCACCTGAAGCCCACCATTCCTAACACTCAGGAAAGATTGGATCAGAGCCCAAATCTACCAGAACACCTGAGCAGTATAATTAGAAGAGGGTTTAGAAATACCAGGGCTTGAGGAACCTCCATATTATTTTCCACAGGGGCTGGGCCAGTTCAATTTCACTACTAGATATTTATCCAAAGGATACAAAAATGTTGATTTGAAGGGGCACATGCACCCCAATGTTTATAGTAGTTCTGTCAACAATAGCCAAATAATGGAAAGAAACCAAATGTCATCAACTGATAAACAGATAAAGAAGATGGTGTGTGTGTGTGTGTGTGTGTGTGTGTGTGTGTGTGTGTGTGTGTGTGTGTGTGTAATGGAATACTGCTTGGTATTCAAAAAGAATGAAATCCTGCCATTTGCAGCAACGTGGATGGAACTAGAATGTATTATGCTAAGTGAAATAAGTAGGCAGAGAAAGACAAATACCGTATGATTTCACTCATGTAGAACTTAAGAAACACAGCAGGAAAACATAGGAAAAGGTAAGGAAAAGTAATATAAAAATGGGGAAGGTGGCAAACCATAAGAGACTCTTAAGTACAGAGAACAAACTGAGGGTTGCTGGTGGGGTGCTGGGTGGGGGAATGTGCCAAATGGGCGATAGGCATTTAGAAGGGCACTTTTTGGGATGAACACTGGGTGTTACAGGTAAGTGATGAATCACTGGGTTCTACTCCAGAAATCAACATTACACTCTATGTGAACTAACTTGAATTAAAAAAAATAATTAACAACAACAACAACAACAGTAGGGTTGTCACCTGAATTTCCCTGTGAATGATGACAAGAAAGGAATGAAGCAGTCAAGACTGCCCCAGGGCTGATAAGTTAGCCAACTGGGGAGCTTAAATTACCTCCTTCCTATTGTAGTGTTTAATGGCCACGAAACTTGATTGGCCCATGGCTACTACAACACTAACTGACAATTCAGCAAATGACCCCCACCTCCAACACCTGTGCTTGTAGGATTAGAGAAATAAGAAAAGCTTGGGAGTGATTGTTCTAAAACTTCTTGACCAAAAAAACCTACATAACACTGTATCTTCTTTGGAGTTCAGGGCATAATGTGAATAAGAAAGGAGGAAAAGCAAAAGACTAGAAGACTAAGCCAGACTAATGGAAGGACTTAAATATATATGCATGAATATGTGCTTTTTCTCTGTATTGGAGATGAGTCTGCATGTATGCAGTTACAAGCAGCGGGCAGTTTTATGTGTTAACAGTTTATGGCATATACTTTTGACAGTCTTCAAAACATTCCCCCCCGAAACCCACTTTGTTTTTTCTTTTGTGAAGGTGCCAGGCAGCTGTGAAGCAACTGCAAAAATTTTAGTGATCCCTAAACATACTTTACATGAGGAATATGTTTTTCCTTTAGGGGAAAAATTACAATTAAAATCAATTGTATTTCTGCATTCTCTTTGGACTTATAATATTTTAGTTGTCTTCCTTTTTATTAAAAAACCTGAATTTTTATCAGCTGAAAAATTGGAGCACAGAAATATTTTATACAATATTTGAATTGCTAATTAAGTGTGGGATTTATTTTAGGGTTGTAGTTTCTGAAATAGTGAAAATAACAGCTGTGACTGTTTCATGTTGTGCATCTGAGACTCCATACTCTTAGGCAGAATGAGTCGAGTGTAAAATAGCCCATCTCTAATATGGGACACTTGAATTTATTACACAGTTCTTGCTACACTGAGAGAAATTGACTGATGTTCTCATTCTGCTGTTAATAACAAAACAGCTCTATCTCCTTCCCTTCTTCCCTCCCTCTCTCTCTCCCCCTCCCTCCCTCATCTCTCTCCTTACTCTGTCCCTGCCCCTCCCCCTTCCCCATCTCTCTTTCTCTCTATATCCCCTATTGAGGGAATGGTTTTGTGGAAAGCAGTTGAGTATTCCTATTTTCAACTTTAGCCCCATAGAAAGATTGTAAAGACAGAGAGTAATTCTGTGACATAAGTATAAACAGTTCTGTAATATTATCTACATTTAAAAAGAGTTCTACTTTTCAGGAACCATCTGAATATTCCCAAAGCTTTCTTATACTTACATAAAAACAGGCAATAAGTAGGACAGAGTGATGATGGAATCTGCAAAAGACATCCGTTTGATTCTATTTTTGCCCTCTGGGTTCACGTGATTTCCTTAAACTCTGTTTGCCTTAGTTTGGCTTTATCTGCAAAATATGAGTAATAACTATCACGGCGAAGATTTTCTGAGGATTAAATAAAGGCACTGCATATGAAACTCATTTTTTAGGCCTCTTCTGTGTTCTAAGTTACATACAAATATGCAGTAGCAATGGCACAAACCACTGTATGAGATTGAAAATGGGATTCCTCATGGCAGAGGAGATAAATGATATCGGGAGGGTCCACCTCCCTCAATAATGTTTTATTGATTTTAAAAATCTAGAGCACGTTTGCCAGATGTCAGGGTTAGACAGAGCAGAATGATTGGTGATCTAGTGTTCCCTTTATTCGTCTGTCCATTTGGGGATGTTTGGAATATTTCAAAATGAAAATGGCAAAACAAATAAAGCAGTTGAAGAGAATCCAAGATTGGGCCATGGTAAAGTGCTGACTTAATTTTTTTTCCTTCCTCTTGCTTTAAATTAACCTTTTTACTGCCTTGGTGATGAAAGAGTACATTTAGCTTTATGTGAAAGTGAGCTATAATGAAGATATGGAAATAAGGGAAAGGAAAGTGCTTACATAAAATTAAATTGTTGACCTTAAAGTATCAGTAAAGTTTCTGGCAGCAGCATTTTTTGTTTTAAAGTAGAAGTGGCTACCTATAGAGAGGAAGAAGAGGGAGAAGAGCCTTTAAGAGTTTTACACCTTCTCCCTCAAATGGGAAAGACCATTTTGTCAATCCTAAAGATGATTAATTGAATTTGGAAGATAGGCCATTGTATTAAATTTTAGTCAAGACAGCGAGAACATGGTATATTGTGGTCATACATTTATGCATTGCTCAAATTTTTCAGAAATTTGTATGAAAATTGCTGTAGCAATAGAACAGAAAAACATTTCTCCTGATTAAACGTTTTTTGTTTGTTTGCCTTCGTTTTACGTGGTGTCACAAGCTAACAAGAAGGAAACAAAACAGTTTGGACAATGCCTCTTGGAAATTAGAGGTGGGGGCAAAGCTTTCTAATACTTAGGATGTGCTGCCCCGGGCTTCATGGGCGAGGGAGGAGAGGAAAAACAATTCTACACAAATACAATTTGGTGTGTGGCCAAGACACACAACCTTGTAAGAAACAGAACTGATCATTCAGTCGTGTGCAAGGTTCCCAAAGAGAAGGGATTTATGTCAGACACGTCCCATATCCAGATATTGGCTAAAATGGGCACAACAGGTATCCATCTGCTTCTTTGCATTCCTTGGGTTTGTTATGGGGTCCGGTGGGCATCTGCTGAGGAAGCCAGAGCACCTACAAGGGATGTTGGTGCTCCTGGTGCCCCTGGAATCCTGTGGAGGCATCAACTCTATGACTTGGAGAGTTTGAGGAAGTCCGGAGTATTTGCTGATGAGGAGACAGTGGACAGTAGTGACTAGGGCTCTTTGAGCAAGTGGTGAGGCTGCGGGGCCCATGGGGCACAGAAAACACTTCATAAGATGTAGGAACTTAAGGAGACTTTTGAGAAAAGTCTTTCATGGACAGAATTTATTTTAGATTAACACTGAATGTGTGGAAACATGCTACATAACCAGGATGTTGTTTTGGAGAGATTCACATATTATAAAGTGAGAAAGAAAATGAACAATAAATGAATCTCATTGAAGCAAAGAAACTTATGCAAAAAAAAGTTTCTGAAAATTCTTTAGTGAAGAAGAGTTGAATCAGGCTAGGATTCCATGAAAACCAGCCTAGTGTGTGACAGTCCGTCTTTGGCTAGATTCCTGTAGAGCTCTTTGGAAGACTCAGGCCAATTATAGTTAATTTCTGTGAGATGAGGTCAAGAAGCTTTTTTTATGATCTAATGAATTCTTTTCACAGGAAGAGTCTAGAAATGCTCATGTGAACTTGTCCAAGGCCGCCTTTAAGATTTCTGGGACCATTTTGGGGGGTTCTTTTTCTTTTTTAATTTTTCAAGTTTATTTATTTTGAGAGAGACAGATAGCATGAATGGTTGAGGGGGCAGAGAGAGAGAGAGGGAGAGAGAGAGAGAGATAGAATCCCAAGCAAGTTCTGCACTGTCAGCACAGAGCCTGATGCAGGGCTCGAACTCACGAAATCACGAGATCATGACCTGAGCTGAAACTGAGAGTTGGACACTTAACTAACTGAGCCACCCGGGTGCCCCACTTCTGAGGTTTTCTTGCATGGCCATCCAGCACTCCCTGAGAAGACTTCATTAAAATAAACTGAGCCCAAAGCTTAACTTGGGCATTGGCATTTTGTCTTTGGAAGGCCACCTGTGAAGAACAAGTCTGGATGAATTTTTCTCCAGAGATTCAACAGTAATATTCTTTAATGTTATTGGAATCACACATTTCAGAAATAATTAGCAGGGTATGGAGTATTTTAAACACTGAAAGCAGGGCAGCTGGGTACAAAGGCTTGGGAGTTCTGGTTCCAAGTCACTATGTGACTTCGTGCACACTGCCTTCTTTGTTAACTGTTGGGAGAGGATGGTCATACTTAACTCATGTTTATGTGAATTTTTAAAAACTATTTTATTTTCAAGTTAGTTAACATACAGTGTTGTCTTGGCTTCAGGAGTAAAATCCAGTAATTGATCATAACATATAACACCCAGTGCTCATCCTTTAATGCCCTCCTTGAGGTGCATCACCCATCTAGCCCACCCCTTCCACCGACCTCCACTCTAGCAACCCCCAGCCTGTTCCATGTATTTAAGAGTCTCTTATGGTTTGCCTCCCTCTCTGTTTCCCTTCCCTTCCCCTGCAAACATCTGTTAAGTTTCTAAAATTCCACATGTGAATGAAATTATGTGAGATCGGATTCATATATAATGGCATATGTAAATACTTGATAGGAGTTGCTTCTCTATATTGAACATTTCTTCTAGGTGATTCTTAGTGCCTCGGGGTAATCTTGACCAGTTTTAATCTTTTATATCATGTTATTCTTTTTCAGAGAAACATAGGATGATAAGGTAGGGAGAGACTTTAGGGTAAATTGGTTCATCTATTATTTCACTCCAAACATTCCCATTTCTTTATTAGAACATCTTTGGTGAGTGGTCATCTAGTCTCTGAGTATTCCTTAGGGCAATGAATGCACGACTTTATGTGGCTGCTCGTTTCACTGTTAGGCACATTTCCTTCAACCACAAGAAATTAATGTTATGTCTCTAATGTAAGTTATATTGTAATTTCCAGGGAATAGCAGTTAGCTGCCTTATATTTCATCTGATTTGTTCATGACCAAACTGACATCTGAAAATAATTGTTTTTTAAAAAGTTTCCTGATAATAAAGAGACAAAACAAAAGTACTAATAACTTAAATGTTAATTTCTTATTCTGTATCACTTTCTCTTTTTTCCTTTTTTTATAGTTTGTCAAGTTGGTTTCCATATAACACCCAGTGCTCATCCCGACAAGTGCCCTCCTCCATGCCCATAACCCCCCTTCCCTTCTCCCCCTCCCCCATCAGCCCTCAGTTTGTTCTCAGTATTCAAAGTCTCTCATGGTTTGCCTTCCTTCTTCTCCCCTGCTATTTTTCCCCTTCCCCCTCCCCCATGGTCCTCTGTTAAATTTCTCCTGTTCCACTTATGAGTGAAAACATATGGTATCTGTCCTTCTCTGCCTGACTTATTTCGCTTAGCATAACACCCTCAAGTGCTTTCCACTTTGCTACGAATGGCCAGATTTCATTTTCTCATTGCCATGTAGTATTCCATTATATAGATAAACCACATCTTCTTGATCCATTCATCAGTTGATGGACATTTAGGCTCTTTCCATGATTTGGCTATTGTTGAAATGCTGCTATGAACATTGAGGTACATGTATGTATCATTAATTTCTAAAAATGTTGAAACACCAAGAGTTGAGAATAGGATTCTGCAATTGCATTGGGTGTTCTGCTTGGCAGAATCCTACAAAAGTTGGGAAATTCTTCTCAAAGGAACACCAACATCACCAAGATCACCAGCAACACAGTAAAACCTGTCACACTGAGTCACAGTCACAGAGGAAAACTTTTTATGGCTTTGTCTTATTATCTGTTAAGTTCAGAATATACTGCCTTGATTGCTTTCATCCAGTGTCTACAATAGGAAGATAAAATGAATATTACTTTCTTCCACGTGTCAAATGGAATTAGGAGAAACAACTTGAAGGAATGCCTTTCTTCACATTGCCACATTTTCCAGCTTGCATTACCTATTCTCTATGGAGATGGGTAGTATATTTTTCTTCTAATAGAGGAGAGAGCATTGACAGCCCATTGTGCTGTGGTTTCATTGTTAATGATTGCTATGAGGGCTGGAGAGAAAGGAAGGAAAACTTATACATATCAATGTAGTAAGTGTACTGTTCCTTCAATCATCAGCAGGTACAGATTTCTCTATCCCAGGGCCTGATAATGTAATTGATTTGGATAGGAATCAAAATGCAACCGTAGCATAACTTCAGAAAATGGTTCAACCATTTTCTGTTTTATCTCAAAACCTTTCATCTGTTTATGTATCTTAAGAAATATAGCACTCACAGAGAAAAAAAATCATGCTGAATGCTGAAAGCAACTATTAAATCTTGCTGAGTATTCAGATTAATGCAAAGAGAAGTAAAACATGAATACTAATTTTTGGACTGGGTATATGTGATAATAAGCAGACCTACCTATTCACAAAATAAGACTTCTGGATCCATACCTTAAACCACATGCATTTCATTTATTATAATTATATAGATAATGTAGATGTGGAGGGGAATATTGTGTTACTAATTACTTTCCTTTCATATGAAGAGTTATTTCTTAAAAGGTCAATAAATATGATTGGATGGAGGTTCCAAGGCATAAGCTGAGCAAAGCCTATGGATACTGAGAGCGATGTTCCCTTTCCAACCTCTCCTTCTACTAGTCCTATAAAAGCAATCCAGTCACCAACTCTGAGCCCCCTTTGGTGAAATAAAGAAAGATTATAGTCTGAGCTCTGCTTACATCCTGAGCTTTTGAGACCAGATAACTTCCTATATGTTAAGGTACTCTGGTATTGATAATGAACCTCAATGACATGATGCACTGCTTTGATACTAAGTGAAATTTGTCTATTTGCATGCTTACCTTGAAGCAGCTAGACTTTTAGAATTTTGTTCCAGCAACTATTGTTAAAAGGTAAATATTTTGAAATGAGATTTATTCCCTCCATATTAACATTATGTTGCTATGAATAGACAAACATGAGTAACATTTCTAAATATTTTAATACTCAGCTATGTCTGTTACAATATAATATATCTATATTTGGGATTGACGCTGGTGTGATATTCAGCCATTTCTTTCACCAACCATGTTTTCTGTATTTTATCTTAAAACAATCTATTTGCATCTTTAATTCATTTAAAATTACTAAAAGTTTATGAATGCTGCTCAATATATTACATATTATTCAAGACATACATGACTTAATTCTCATATAAATATTATAAAGTAAAATATAGTTTTTGTAGATGAGGTAGTTTGCAGACAAAGATACTATGGTTTATATCTTTACTCCAAAAATGAAAGGAAATAGAATGTACCATGAGCACTTACATAAGATATATATGGAGAAAATTTCATTTTCACTTTAAGTAAAGACCATGGTATTGTTTGCACTGCTTGATTTTCTCAGATGATATACGGCATATAATAATAGAAATGTTTGAAAAACAAAGTGATATAGTTACATTTTTACAAAGGAGTCAGGGCATGTAAGCATGATTCAACAACACTAAAACATTTAGACAATTTACATTGTATGATGAATATATACTGAGGGTATCTTTCAGATGGTAAACGTAGACAAAACAGTTCTGATTAAAGAATTATAAGAAATAAAAAGGGTAAACCTGAATATTCCAAAGGAAAATTTCAGTCTCTTTCTAAGCATTTGTAAGAGAAGAAGGTTCAGAATGAAAACACTGATCCAGTAATTATACGTAAACGCCTGAAAAGTATAATAACACATAAAAATAGATGATCCCCTTTAATCTCTCCTGGGTCCCATCCACCTGTTTCCCCCACTTCTATATTTCTATATGTCAAATAAGGACATGACCATTAGTTGACAAGAGGGTAATACGAAGACCAAAAATATAAGAATTTTAAGAAGTCCCAAGAAGAAAATTACTAGAAAAATTTTGTTGAAAGGTGGCCAGGCTTTCTTCTCTAATATTTTTTATTGAAAAATTTTCAGCTTTTTTGAGGCCAGGGAGAGGAGTAATTATCAAATACAGTCAACAAATTTCAGATAAAAATGTGTGGAATGTGGACAATGCTACCTGTCAGAATGTGAATTTGTTCATATCCTAAATTTGGGGGCAATTTTAATTGTTAAACTTGAGAGGATATTAATACAACTTATGAGAATAGATTACTTATATTGTAAGATAATAATAGTAATAATAACCATATCATAAGGAAGTACAGATTCCAAACTTGGTTTATCTTTTATTTATTTATTTATTTTGCTAGCAAATACAGAACATTATTTTAAAGTTTATTTATTTGAGAGAGCGTGAGCAGGGGAGGGGCATAGAGAGAAAGACAGAGAGAGAGAGAGAAAGAGAGAGAATTCCAGGCAGGCTTCATGCCATCAGTGGAGACCATGATACGGGGCTTGAACTCATGAACCAGGAGATCATGACCTGAGCTGAAATCAAAAGTCAGAGGCTTAACTGACTGAGCCACCCATGTAGCATTATTTCTGTAAATTTCCAGCTAAGAAGCTCAAAGTTTCCTTATATCATTCAATGGAGGGTAAGCATTTTTATATATCTTCCAGAAACTTCTTTTTAGACCATATATATATATATGTCCTTCTGAATCTCATAGCAGTACTACAGGAAACTTTAGCCAAGTTAAAGTTCAATCCCTATAACAGGGCTATAGTAGTAGAAAGACTCTCCCAAGAGTTTCCGCAGGCTGAAGCCACACTAAAGGGCTTCTGACTTCTGATAGTGGCCCAATGTCTTGAAGCAAGAGTTGTAAAACAGAAATTAGGAAGAAATAAATTACTTTAAGCTTAATAGTCAATTGGAATGGCAGACGAAAACAGAATCCAGAGGAGACGTAGCAAGACAAGTCACGAAAGGACAGCAAAAACGTCAAGGTCACGGTGAGAGAAAGGGTGTTTTGTGGTTCAATGTCCCCCAAAGCATTCTTTTCTAGTTGCAAAGACAGCAAAGTTGTTTTCAGTGCAAGAACTATACCAAACCATGCTCTTGAGTTTTGGTTCGAAAGGTTTAGTAGTTTGCACTAAACCCACTCACAAGTGGCATAATGTGGTGGTAATGAGTTTGATTTCTCCACTCAGGTAGCTCTGCATGAATAGAGGGAAGTTTGTACAATATTTAATCCCAAATTACTTTGCAACCCACAACCATGTGTTCCTCTACCCACGCTGGCCATTTCTTCACTCCTTTTTGCTTCATAATACTGAATTATATTCATTGCCATGGCCTAATGCTTTACAAATGTTTTCTAGTTACCTTTTAAGCCCTGCTTGTCTTTTCCCTGCACTAGATTATAAATTGTTTGAAAGCAGAGATGATTTCCACTTATTTTGAATATCATAAGTAGATTCAAGTAGAGTTTGCTGCCAATGAAATAATCAATACTTTTTATTTTTCTTAAGCAAAATGCCATTACTTGAGATTCCCAAATGAACCATATGTTTAAATTTAAAATGTAATTATTAGTGACAGGGTTTTCCTCATAATTAAAAAACCTCCTTAAATTTATATATTGATTAGGTAGTTAATTCTCTGGCTCTGCTAAATATTATATATAAAATGGGAAATATTTAAATTCTGAGTATGGATGATCACTCTGGGTATATTGTGATATTAGAACTCGTTCAACAATTCTGAAGGCGTCCGTGACATTCAGGAGTGCACTTTGTGATTGACTGCTTCCATTGTATTCCACACTTGCTTTCATGTGTATCAAATTGGATCTTGCAGTGTGGACTTTCTTTGACCATGACTTACTTATGACATTGTGCTAAGTCTTATCTCGGGCCTAGCAGAGTGAGTGCTGAGCTGAATACTGCAGCCACAGCTTTTTCTTCTCCTCGTTCTGAAATATTGATGATCACACAACTTAATGTTGTGTTTAGTCTTCAACCATTATTACTGACTCCTCCAACTGGAGCTTCGTGGGCCAAAGCACTTACTGACCAGTGGGAAGGGAATGCGTAGCAACCCAATGACAAAGTTTAGGTTTCTGAAAACTCATATCACAAATGCAAATTTGTAATATGTGTTTTGGAAAATTCACCCAGAAAGATGTCCAAGATGACATTTTTCCCGTGGGAAAAAAAGGGGAGGTGCAATTATAAAAGAAAGCTGCACTCACACAAATCAGGAATGATTTACATGTGAACACACAAGAATTTAAACTGAGGCTGGTAACTTGATTCCTATGCAGGTAAAGTTTAGAAGGGGAAGAGGAACGTAGAGCAGACATGGCCAAGCAGGCATAGCACCGCTGCCAGTGCCAAAATGCAGCTCATTCAGGATCAAGCTAGCGGTGATAGATGGGAGTGTATTACGTTGAGTAAATATTGGAAAAAGTGCCTGAAGAAGGCAAATTCAATTTATTCAATTGTTATATACAACTACAACCCCCACCCTTCCAGTTACATTCGTAGACTTTTAACAGATACTTTTTGAGGTAATGCAAAAAATAGACAAAGTACACTCCAAAGATGTTTAGTACCTCAAAGAATGTACTATTTATTTTTGTTTCCTTTACTGGAAAATGATTCTATGCGTATAAAGACAGAACATCCCCTTATGAAATGTTGTGTTACACAAATAAGAACCACTATTACTTAAACTATGTAAAATGCTGAAGAGACACATGTATTTTTCCTTTGTGTTCCTATTTTCAGATCTACTTTGTGTAACATGACCATGGTTAAGGTAAGTTTTCAAGATGTCTGTATTCTTAGGTTTTTAGACTGTCCTGTTTTTGATCATTATCTCTGATTCATATATTTACTTTTATACTGTAAGACATGCAGAACAATTTAAAACCAAGGAAATGCCTTTCTGGGAGCTTTTCTTTACTGCAAAGAAGCTTTGTAAGCCTTTTGACAAGTTTAGTGTCAAAAAAGAATTTATCCGTTAGGAAATAATTTTAGCGGACAATACATAGACCACTGAAGGATCTGAAGCAGAGTTTGGAGTGTTGAATTTTATGAGCAAGGTACATAGGTGCCATTATAGAGGCTAATTCTGCACTATAGATGTCTTGAAAATATATTGCCATTAATCTCCTAAAATGAATTTTACCAGAAGACCTTGGGAAGGTGTATAAGAGCAAGAAATAGGAAAACTTGCAATTGAAGTTTCCTCGGGTTAATATTGTCTGGAGAGAGCAGAGACTAGCTTACTTTCCTTGGATGGCCCTGTTAACAAGACATTTGAAAACAAACTAAAAATGTAAAGAAATGCTTACTAAGAACAATCTTATTAGTCTATTAATCTGTCAAGTCTTAGCATTGAAAGAAATCTTTCTTTAAGCACAGATTTCTTCCTTCCAGTCAATGAAGAAGTTCTTTTTATTATATCTTTGATACAGTCAACTTATCTTTGACCAAGGGCCATGGTAATGCAATGGAGAAAAGACAATCATTTTAACATATGGTCCTGGAACAACTAGACATCCACGAGAAAAACAAAATAAAATGCAAAAAGTAATCCAGTCACAGAACTCACAAAAATGAACTCCACAAAATAGATCATGGACCTAAATATAAAACACAAAACTATAAAACTCCTAGAAGACAACGTGGGAGAACAGTATAGATAAATTTGGGTGTGGTGATGGCATTTTAGCTGCAACACCAAAGGCACAGTGTATGCTTAGCTTAGGTGGTGGTTTATGTCCATTCTGACTTGGGAATGAATAACTTGAAATTGAGCTGGCTTCTTGTCCCTTAATTCCTTGACAGTCAGTAAGCCACCCTAAACCTTGACAAAACCTGAGACACTAGAAATCAGGGACCTCCCCACCCCCTCCCTGCAGAGGCTAAGATTAATGTCATCACTAACCACCTAGGATTAAGTTATTAAGTTGAGATAATAAAACATAAAAATACATTTCCTTTACACCAAAGTCTGTTGACTAAAAGACAGATCTGCTGTATTGCCAACTGGATTTTGCCCTACGAATTGACCAGAGAAATTTAGATAAATTTTGCATATTTATTTTTGGATAGATGTTTAAAAAAACATTGTATATTAAGTATAAAGTAACCATGGAGAATCATACTGAAAAGATAATTTGGGCTTTCACAATTGTTTTTGGTGATTATATCTATAGAATTTTGGTGCTAAAAGCTTGTTCAGGACACAAACAGCTACTTTTAAAAAATTAACGTGGACATTAATATATTAACATCATATAATCTTATATAGAATCCCGGAGGTTAAGTTATCTCTAATGTACAGAAGCTGGCATTGGTCCGGGGCCTTCTCTGTGTCTTCTGATAGTTGACCCACTGTGATATATACTGTGTATTTCTGACACTAAACAGAAGCACACTCCATTATGGGTAAAGTTGAGCATCTGAATATTAATTTTAAAGTGTCACTTGAACAAAAGAATGAGGATGAATGGAAACCATCTCCACGAAGCCCAAAAGAAGGGAAGATAGTTATATAGAGTCAACAAAGAAAATCAAATTAGGGTCACGTGAGAAAAGAACGGATCCCGTACAAACATTTTACATAATCTCGTGTTTCTTACACTTTTAATAACATGTTGATATTGCAGTGCTTTGGATTTCTTTCTTTAAAAAATAACATTTTTATTCCCTGTGCAGTTTCCTGTTTAAAAATGGTGTATCACAGGGGTGCCAGGGTGGCTCTGTCAGTTGAGCATCTGACTTCAGCTCAGGTCATGATCTCATGATTCGTGGGTTCGAACCCTGTGTCAGGCTCTGTGCTGACAGCTAGCTCAGAGTCTGCTTCAGATTCTTTTTCTCTCTCTGCCCCTCCCCCACTTGTGCTCTCTCAAAAGTAAATGTGTAAAAATGGTGTATTGGGGTCACCTGGGTGGCTCAGTCAGTTGAGCATCCAATTTCAGCTCAGGTTGTGATCTTGCAGTCTGTGGGTTTGAGGCCTGAGCCTCTGTACTGACAGCTCAGAGCCTGGAGCCTGCTTCGGATTCTGTGTCTCCCTTTTTCTTTGCCCCTCCCTCTCAAAAGTAAGTAAACATTAAAAATTTTTTTAAATGGTGTATCAGGTGCCTTTCCGTTTGGATGCCTATTTAAAAGGGAGTGGTATAGTAAGAGACACAAACAATTGAATGACCTTCCCCCCAAGCAGGTGCAGATCTCTTGCCAGGGCACTGCCTACCCCTAGCGGCCTTTACTGCAAACAAGAAAAAAAAAAGTCCAGCTTCATTTAGAACTCCTAGAATAAAGATTGACATTAGGCAATAAAATATGCAACCTGATTAAAGAAGCAATGGAGGAGTATGGTAAAAGTCAGAAGCTGCATAACCTCTAAAAATATAAGTTCCAAGGTAATAAGTATTATAACTGTAAATGTCCCTGTCATTGATCCTGTTTTGGATTATAATTGACCATCTTTCAGATTTTCCCGTTCAATGTGTGGGCTGTGTGACTCTGTGGATGTGCAGTGTGCATATACACAAATCTTGTATTGTTTTGGAATAAGAATAAGTTACAGAGCACCTGAGGCGCTCAGTTGGTGAAGTGATTTTGGCTCAGGTCATGATCTTGCAGTCCATGAGTTCGAGCCCCGCGTTGGGCTCTGTGCTCACAGCTCAGAGCCTGGAGCCTGCTTTGGATTCTGTGTCTCCCTCTCTCTGCCCCTCCCCCTCTTGCACTTTGTCTCCCACAAAGATAAATAAACCTTTAAAAAAAAGAATAAGTTACTCACAAAGCCTAAAGTAGGTGTTTGTGGAAGGATTCTCTATAATGATTCGCCCCAGAAAGGCAAATGATTCTGAGGGAGTAAAAAATACATGCAAAACAGCAAAGAAAGGAGCTTTTTAATGGCATTTAACTTGTAATTATAAATAAAGAATCGATTTCTAAAGTGATCTGGTGGGTTTTGAACATATTTATTTACTCTCAGTGACTTTTAAATTGAATGGTCTCAGTTTATAAATCAAAAGATCATTTTCACCTGCCAGTGTTGTAAATTCCACCTGCAATCTATTAATCAAGCTCTGTTCCTTTTCTCTGACATCATCAGCAGTAATAAAGATTCTGCAAATGGAACTCAGCCGACAGTGTTGTAGTTGATGTATGAGACAGAAAGAATCCAGCCTGCTCTTTCATAACTGCATTGGCTCAGCAGGACGTAATGGTGTTAAAAACTTGTTTTGTCTTTCTGAGGTGAATAGATACTGGGCCAAGACACCTAGGGAGGAAAAAAAAAAACGTGTTGAGTAGAACTCTGCAAAATTCACCATCTGGCATCAGCCATCCTTACTGTTTTCTTCAGTTCATGTGGCTCCCTATTCATTAAATTGTGTTTTGTTTCATTATAACACAAGTGCAGATGGAAAGGCTGATAGGCAAAACAAAAAGCACAGGATTTCCTTCCAATGTGCAGATTCGTAATTTCTTATAATGGTTGGCCTCTTCTCTGCTGTAATTGGATAATCAACCAGCACAGAATGTTCACTACGTGGCTCAAGAGAACAACCCAACCCGAACTCCAGTGAGATGTCTGTCCTTTAAGAGATAATAAGGTATTTGAAAAGAAAAACAGGTAAAATGTGTACAGTATCAAAATAGAATCACAGAATATCTTTAGAGAATGCCTGATTCAAGTTCTTCATTATAGACATGCAAAAAATAATACTATTCCATGCCTCAAGTTCAAACGTGAGCTGGTGGGAAGGAACGTGTCCAAATATGAATATTCTGATTTCTTTTTTCTAGTGTTCACTTTGTTACATTTTTTAAAAGCCAAGTAAACATACATTTCAATCCTGACTGTATTGTTTATTGGCTTTGTGGCCTTCAGCAAAATTATTTGAGAGTCAGTTTCATGTCTCAAGTGAAAACAATAAGGTAATTCATGACATTACATTGAGAATTGCATGAGACTACTCATTTGAAGCACCAAGAATAATTTGTGAGACATTTTAGGTGCTAGATAACTGGACTATAGTTAGTACACATCATCATTGTGAGGCTTAATTTGATGTGTCAACTTGGCTAGGGGATGGGGCCAGTTCTTTGGTCAAACACTAGTGCAGATATTTCTGTGAAAGTACAAATGATTAACATTTACAATCAATTGACTTTAAACGAAAAGGAGGTTATGCTGGATAATGTAGGTGGGCCTTATCTAATCAGTTGTAGACTTTAAGAGAAGCCAGTGAGATTTCTGGGAGAAGAAGCAATTCTGCCTCAAGACTGTACCACGTAAACCCTGGCTGAATTTCTAGTTCACCAGCTACCTGCCTGCCCTGTGGATTTCAGACTTGCCAGCCTCCACAATCACATGAACCAATTTTATCTATCGATCGACCTATCTATCTGTCACCTATTGAAGTTTCTCTGGAGAGCCCTGATACAGTAATTAACAGGCCTGATAAGAGAATGCAGCAAATAACTTCTCACTCCTACAATATAAAACATTTTTTTAATTCTGGAAACAGTGTCTAACTCTATATACTACATAGTTACATAGTCGCAACTAGGCTGCACTAACATATTTAAATGTAATTATTTTATCCTTACTCTGACATGTAACATTACAGTTATATCTGGCATTGACTCCTTTAATTCAAGCTCTTCTTTTTGCAGATCAAGAAACAGTTTTAGAATGTTCTCATGCTTCTTAGAGGAAGATGGTGACTAGAATTCAGATCTTCTAACTGGTATTCATTGTTTTGAAACGTACATCTTAGTGCTCAGATTATTTTTTCAAACTTAATGTGGCAATTTGAGTGTGTCCGTGTGGGACACTTGCTTGTCATATTTTAACAGATGGCATAAAATACATTTTCATATCTTTAAATTGGGGGCATTGTTTTGATCTCAAATGATAAACAAGGACAGTTTTAAATAAAAATAGGTAATTTAATGATTAATAGGCACTGCATAAATACTATTGTCATAGTTATATATCCCCTCAGGCTTCCATTATTGTCTTTCCTGAGAAAAAATGCTTACTCATTAAGTGTATTTCTAGATACTGACATTTATGCCAGTGAATAGTTATTCTTATGACATATATATCTTTTAAATTTTCTGGTCATTGTTTTTACCCATCTTCATGGATTTATTGAGGGGCGCCTGAGTGGCTCAGTCAGTTAAGCATCTGACTTCAGTTCAGGTCATGATCTCACAGTTTATGGATTCAAGCCCTGCATTGGGCTTTGTGCTGACAGCTCAGAGCCTGGAGCCTGCTTTGTATTCTGTGTCTCCCCCTCTCCCTACCTCTCTGCAGCTTCTGTCCTGTCTCTCCTTCTCAAAAATAAATAAACATTAAAAATTAAAAATCACACCACTTATTTAGAAGGTGAAAATATTTAATAATTGGCTAAGGAGTATAAATTTGTATGAGTCAATAATCTTCAGAAAGAAATGGGCTATATTAAATTTATAAATATTTGGAAATCTGTGTTCCATGAGTAAGAGTCAGGGAATTGCTTCATCCATGGTCAGATACCTTCCTGAGGCTGCCCATGCTTATCCAGCAGAAGGAAACACTCCTTTCTTGCTGGTGAGTTAGCATCACAGGAGACCTCGTGGGTAGTCAAGACTCTACTACCTCAGCCTAATGGTAAGGCCCTCCTCCCCGCCTCCCATCATGCCCTGTCAAGGTCAGGTGGGAAACCTGATTTCTATCCCCATCTGGCAGTAAGATGACATGACCCCCTCCTTCCATAGGAGCAGTGTCAGAAGAAGCCAGATAAAAACAGATTTAAGGAAGCACCAGAGTCTTATAACCTAACACACAAGTGTTCAGAAATCCCTTGGCATATTGAGAACCAGGAGCATCTCAGCTTGAATGGAAAAAGACAGTCAAGAGACAGCAATACTGAGGAGGCAAGGATATTAAACTTATTGAGAAAGAATTTAATCATCACAAGATAGTTTAGCAAGCAATTACAAACATGCCCTAAACAAATGTGGGGAAAACATGACGAAGTATTGCCAAATAAATAGAAAATATTTTAAAAAGCAGAAGATACAAAAATAAAAAGTGAAAGTTTTATAACTGAAAAATAAGATAACTGGCATAAAAAACTGAATGGATGTCTCAGAAGTGAAGTGGAGGGGACAGAAGGAAAACATAGTGTAATAGAAACTACCCAATCTGAACAACAGAGAAAATAAATTAAAAAAAAGAAAAGAAAGGAACAGATCCTCTGGGATCTGTGGGAATATACAAAATTTCTCACATTTATGTCATTAGCATCTAGAAGAGTAGAAAAAAGGTGGAGCTGAAACACATTCAAAATAATGGCTGAAAGTCTCTCAAATTTATCAAAAGACATGAACTTAAAGATTCTAGAGCTGAGAAAATCCCAGATAGCATAAACTCAATGAACTCCACACCAAGATACACCATAGTCAAACTTCTGAGAACCAGAAACAGAGAAAAAAAATCTAGAATACATAAAGACCTCTCAAAAATTAATAGTAAATAAAACAAAAAATCCAATTAGAAAATGGACAAAAATATGAAGAGAAATTTGACCAAATTATTGAAAGCTGCAAGAGAGAAATGACATCTTACCTATAAGGGGAAAATAATTAGAATTGCTGATGATTTTTCATCATAAACCAGAGAAGCCAGAAGGGAGAGGCAAATCATTTTCAAGTGCCACCTGGGCCCTTCAAAGTGCCAACAGAATATCAGACAAGGAAGGAGTCACAACTTGGAAGGTGTTTTTGACCCTGATTATTAAGAGGAGATTGGGATATAGTTATAGAGTAGGGATCAAAGCCCAAGCAGTTCCCCTGGGCCCATTTTTATTTTCTAATGCTAAGTATTGAAGACAAATGCGTAACCCAATGTCCTCAGCTTGGGAAGGGCTTGTTGATCAGAGGGTTCAATAACTGTCAGGTCTAGCTCATATCCCCAAGTAAGCATCAAGATCAGTATAGGCATAGGTAAAACTGAGGGGTTTATATCTAATGATGTGGATTAGAGCAGACATGGATATGCTTTTTTTTGTTTGGGTGTAATAGGAACTGTAGAAATTAGGATGTAGAAAGGAATGGAGGAGTAGAATTATCAGTTTCCATGGTTTAAAACTAGGAAAATTTTTGTTTTTGTAATGATGATTGTTGTTTTCTCCATGTTCTGACAGTAGGGTTTGAAAGAACGGATCCTATACTGAATAATAGGCATGAAATAGTTGTGTTAGTGTAGTTGAAGGGGACAAATCAGGATGATGAGCAGAGATTGCAACATGACAGTGGCGCCTGAAAGCAGAGAGGCCATGGTGGTAGAGAACATAGATACATTGGAAAGCGGTCTTTCTCCTTGCAGGTGACTGCCACTTGGGACCATTGACATCAGTGGCCTTTTTGCTTGGGTTTGTTGGTAAATAGGGAAATCTGGTTGAAAAAATAAACCGTAGGAGTACCTGGCTGGCTCAGTCAGTAGAGCATCTGACTCTTGATCTTGGGATCATGAATTCAAGCCCCACTTTGGGTGTAGAGATGGATAAACAAACACACAAACTTCTTAAAAAAGAAAAAGAAAGAAACAGATGTTATGCTTTATTCTTCAGAACTTTTTTTGTTTGGACTTGAAGTCTGATTAAATTACATCCAGATTGTCTAATAAATGATAGTTACTGGAATTAATGAATAATGTAAAGAAGAAAAGCAAGACGGTGGGAAGAGAGAGAGAGAAAAAGGAGAAATGAAGAAAGAGGGAGGAGGAAAGGAGAGAGAAAAAGAGGGGGGAAATCAAGAGAGTGGTAAAGAGAATGACAAAAAAAATAGAAAAAAGGAGTCCTTTCCTTATAGAGAGGCTGAGCTGGAGAACATTTTTTTTTTAATTTGGGGTTCTCAGACCTCTCTTTTCATGAAGTTTTAACACTTGCGTTGCGAAATCAGAGAAAAGTACAATCCCATGATAGATCACTTCACAAAGGTCTCAGAAGTTAGCACTGTGGCTAAAATTCTATAGAGAAAAAACGTCTCTGCTTTGGCTTGCATCTGACCTGCCCTCCAGCTGTCAGAGGGCCTGAGAAATGGGAAATCTTTATAGGAATGTTGAAGGCTACGAAGGTTAAGAAAGTCTGCATCACTTACTCCTACCTCCATTAGTCTTTCAGGTTTAAAAGGACAGATCATGTCATGTTGGTAATATTAAAGCTTTTTCAAAAAGAAAGTGAAGTTAATACACAGTAAACTGGGGAAATATTTCTACAGAATTTTCTGTTAATGGATATGGCATAGTTTTTAGTGATGGGGTTCTGACACGAACTCTTCAGAGCTATGGAAAGTGGTGGATCTAATCATTGCCTAATTTGAATCCGCAAGCAAACTGAGTCCCTAAATAGCATGGCCTGAAGATGAGGGTCAGGAGGCTGATATCCCAAATGCAGGTTCACTAACAATGGGTCAAGGCCTTAGGAGGGGGAAGAAACTGTATGATATGTCCATGTACAAGGTGGGTAAAGTGAGGCCAGAGAGGATGAGACCATCCTCAAACTGTCCTCAGACACTGTGATTCCCTTGGCAACTGGCATTTCCTCTTGCCTTTTATGAGCGAGGCTGGCGCTTTTTCGGGTAGAAGGCAAAGGGGAGATGTAAATGGCAGCTCCAGAAGGTGGAAATCAATGCTGTCTGGGAAGGAGTAAGAGACTGAAGACTTTCTTGGGGAAAAGTCAGAGAAAGACAGCTAACTAGTCAAGCAAGTGTTAAGACTGTGCTAAGGAGAAGGAGTTTGGATTTGATCTAATAAGTACTCAGAGATTGCTGTTAGGAGGAAATGAAATAACATGTGAGAGCACTTGGTAAATGGAAAGACTCTATGCTAATGTGAGGCATTAATACTATTATTCTCTTCCACTACAGGTTCCCGAGCTGGGGAGTGACGTGATAAAAGCTTTACTTTAGAAGATTAGTGTGGGAGTGATGTATGAATGGCTGTAAAGGCAGGGAGAATGTGTTGGTAAGGAGGTCTGCAAGATTCTGCTGAGCCAGCTCAACTGGGAGTTTGAAAGTATTCCTTAAAAAGTGAAAGTTCTCTGTTCTCTCCTCTCCCCTGCCCCCACTATCCCCCCAGGGAAGCCTTCTTTTGGCCTGAGAGCCAACTGGCAATCAAACCCTGCTTTAGCCTAAAGATAAACCAAGAAGGAAATCTAAAGGATGCTTAACCATTACAAACACTGGTGGATCCTGGAAATGTGTCTGTGATTCTACTCCTGCTTCTTCTGGGTTGGGTTCAATATTATTTCCCTTCTCCCCTCACTTCTCATCAAGAGAAACAGGTGGCCCTGTGCTGATATAAATCCATATGTGGTTCTAGGAAAGGAAAGTGCACTAAGGAACAGAAGCCTCTGATTTTGGCTTCCTCCTGGCTTCGGAGCTTTTGAAGGCCCACCTTCTATTACTAGTGCGACATTAAGGTTAAGTGAGTGACTTGTTCCTACTTACTCAAAAATTAAGCTTTACAGTCAATCCCCTTGTGTGCCTTGTAATGAAGTTTAATACCTCATTACCAAAAAAACCAAGAGGAAACATGCATTTTTAAACAAGATACATCTTTAGGGAGGGAGAAAGGCCTGAGGCATAAAGAAAGGAGATAACATCGCGTAGACTAAAGGATCAAGATGGATAATATGAAACTTCAATTCACAGGAAGAATGATGTGTCTTACAAGTGAGTGATGAGGCGTCAGCAACAAAATTAGAAATCAATATGCTGTATAGAAATTAGTTGGTGTAAAACCAATAGCAAAATACAGTAATCATTTTTAGAGATGGGGTTGAAAATAAAAACAGAAGTATTCGGATCAAATTGAAAGCTGCCACACATTTGTCAAGGGAAAAATAGCAAAGACTGTCAAAATATCATGGCCTTTTGTTCTTTCTTTCTTTTTTTCTTAGCTAAATAAACAAAAATTCCCCAAATCGTCAACCCATCCAAGTGAGCCAGGAAGCTAGGAGAGTAGCATTTGCTGAGGCAAGGCTCTTTATAATGTTATATGTTGTTTATATCTTTGTCATAAGCAGGTTGGCAGGCTGTCTTGGGATACTAGGGTCTGGTTATTGTGGGGTGCTTAGTGTACTTAACGAAGGACTCAGTTAACCTCCAACGTGGAGGTTCTGATCTCCAGCAAAGCAAGTGCATGTGACATGTGACACACACACGCACACACACGCACATTCAGAGCCAAGTACTCAATCTATCCTCACTCACGTTTGAAAAAGACATGAGTTTAAGACTCCCTCTCTTCCTCATGTTCCATAGCGAAGTGCTCATATCTTACTGACATTACATTTATTTATGAGTCGGAAAAATAAGTAAGAAATGTTAAGGTTCCCACTTTAACCAGAGGGATGTTACATGGCTAGGGAATTGCATATGTATGCTACAAGGGGCACGAAAATGTGTACAAGATCAGAAGGAAGAGAAAGATAAAGGAAAATAATTAATAGCGAAAGAAAAGCATATATGGGAGAGTGTAAAATATGCATGTGCTGAAGAATACATGACTTATATAATTTATAGATCTTACAAATGAACAGTTGTTTTGTTTTGATAGTTTTCTCGTTATTTCTTCCTGGATTCACTTGGCAATGTGGTTTGAATAGAAGAAAGGGTGAGTCTAAACCATAAGAAAGAGGCCTTGTTGCACAAGGAGTTGGCTCTGTCTCCTTCTAGGGAAAAGGAAACAAATCATCTCTAGTTTGAAGTGGCACTTCTCTTCCCTAATTACTTATGTTTGTTGCAGTAGTAATTTGAGTGTAAAGCTAGGGTTTAATATATAATACAATACAATATAGTACAATAGCTGGTTTTTGGATATGGCCTAAAGAAAAGGATTAGTAACGTGTAAGTGGCCTGTCTATCCATTTAGGCAGGTGTAGGGAACTCTCCAGGGAAACAGAACCAAGAGAAGATACAGAAGATCTCCCTATAGATACAGGTAGATATAGAAATACATGACCTTTATTAGAGGAACTGGCTCATTTGGTTGCAGAGGCTGAGAAATCCCACGATTCTGCTGTCCACAGGCTAGAGAACCAGGAAGTCCAGGCGTGTGATTCAGCCTGAAGGCCCAAGAGAGAATCAGGGACTGATAGTGTGAGTTTCAGTCTGTGTCTCCAAACACCCAGAACCAGGAACACAGGAGTTTGAGGGCAAGAGAATCTGGGTGTATCAGCTCTAGCTGAAAGAGTGAATTCAACCTGCCTCTACCCTTTATTCTGTTCAGGCCCCCCAAAGGATTGGAGATGTTCATCAGTAATGGCAAAAGCAATCTTCTTTACTCAGTCTACGGGTTCAGATGAAAATCTCTTCCAGAGATACCCTCACACGCATACCCAGAAATAATGTTTTACTGACTGTCTGGTCATCCCTTAGCCCAATCAGGCTGATGTATAAAATTTATCATCACAGGTCTACCCCTTGTCACCTTGGCACCCATCTCCTTGAAACATACTTAATCTCCAAATAGAGTAATAAGGTCATAGTTCCACTTAACATGATCCAACTATCACACTTACAATAAAAAATGCATTAATCTCTTCCTCAGAAGAGGAGATAAAGTCCTTGAGGGATCTCCTGATACCCTGAAACTTAAATACTATGATGTAAAATTAACAATGCCTAAATACTAATATAAAGTCAATACATTTTATGTCATATGGTAAGAGAATAAGAGAGGAAAGGAAACAAACATATTTGTTTAATATAAGTTGTAGTTGTTTAGTGTATATATATATCGAACATTCTATATGCTATATATATACTTACATACATGCAAATATAATCATTACAAAATATTTGTTTAATATATGTTATAGTTGCTTAGTATATATATACACACATACCATATTTGTAGTATATATACATACAAACATAATCATTACAAAATAAGGGGAAAATACTGTAGATAATTATAGTCTTCATTTCCATAGCTGCGTACGTGGTTGTAGCTGGTATATAGAGCTACCTCCTTCTCCTACCCATTCTGTAGTCCTTTTACCTTCAGCAAGAACCTCAGTTGATCTTGGCTCTTTATTGATGGTGTGACTCAACCCTTTGTTCCTGAAGGTTCTGGGCCATTGGAAGTCCTACCTGGATTGAGTTGTTGTAGTTTTCCATTGACTTCAATCACATGACATGGTATGCCTGTGCCCTAAGGGATCTCCTATATTCCAGACATGGTCTTTTATACCTCTATTAGAGAATAGTAGTCCAATTTCCCCTTAGTAGTGAGGATTAATCACCCTGACCAACACTGTCATTCCTTTCTTTTCCTGTTGATTCAGAAACCCAAGAGGCCCAAAGTGGCCATGTGGCAGTCTTAACTTCCAGCTCAATGGAATCATTGTTGTGTTTTCTGGTGAAAGCATTCCTCCTTCCAGAACTAAAATCTCTAGACCAGTAGATTATAACATTTATGAGAACAGGGAGGAAAAAATTTGCTAGTGGGTAGCTAAGCATGAAAGTAAATGGTACCACTCTCATTTTTACCTCCTTGCTTTCTGGATTCATGAATCCTGGCTATCTGAGAAATAGCATCATACATCAGATGCTGATTCAGAGCATTTATAGGCTTCTGGAGAACCCTTCCCTGGCCCTGCAAAGCAATACCCCCTAGCTGACTCTGTAACCAAGTCTTCAAAAAGCTATTCCACTGTTCTATCAACCTGGCAGCTTTAGGATGGTGGGGACCATGGTAAGCTCAGTGAGCATGGCCCATTGTCCCACTTCTTTGCTGTAAAACAAGTTCCTCAAAGCAATGCTGTGTGGAATACTATGATGATGGATAAGGCATTCTGTAAGTTCATGGATGATAGTTTTGGGAGAAGAATTGTGTGCAGATAAGGAAAGTGTATCCCAGGTATCTATTCCAGGAAGGACAAAATGCTGCTCCTTCCATGATGGTAGCAGTCCAATATAATCAACCTGCCACAGACAGGCTGGTTGATCACCCTGAAGAATGGTGTCCTATTGAGTCTCAGTGTTGGTGCCAGGGGCTCTGCTTCTGGCAGATTGGGGACTCCAACAGTAGCTCTAGTTGGATCAGCCTTGGTGAGTCCAAATCCATTATGCTGCGCCCATGCATGATCCCCATATTTGTGTCCCGTATGAAAGCATCCTTCAGTAGAGGCTGATTTTAATAATCAAGTGGACAGGATGACTCATTCTTTGGGCAGTGGCAGGAGTGGCTGGGGAACAGGCTGACTTATATCCAAATGATATCATCATGCATTTTGCTTATTCAGGCAGATCTGACCATATACCTCTTCCCAAAATTTCTTTGTCACATATTTTCCATTCCTATTCCTTCCAAGTTCCTGATCATCCAGCCAAACCATTGGCCATAGTCCATGAACATTGGTATTCTCAATTTTAGGGTTCATTACATTCATTTGCTATGAGTGGGTCAGAAGCTCAAATAGTAGAGATGGCATGTGAGTCTATAGGGAGAATAATCATAAAACCTGGTGAAGTGTTGCAAGCCCATTGTGAGGTGTGTAACTGAACTGTAAAGGGATCCTACCTTACTAATACTATCTAATAAATAAGAATCTTGGGGTCTTTCTAACTCTCTTGTTATTACTATGTGCTATTGTTAGGAAATAGGACCTTTTAAAAATGATTATGTCAGAAGGGCGGGGCCTTCATGAATGGGATTAGGGCTCTGATAAAATAAGCCTGTGAGAGTTCCCTAGTTTCTTTCACCCCATGAAGACACAGTGAGAAGTTGGCCATCTGCAACGATGAAGAGATCCTACATGAGAATGCAGCCATGATGGCACCTTGATCTTGGACTTCTCAGTCTCCAGAACTGTGAGAAATAAATTTTGGCTATTGATAAGCCATTAGTCTGTGGTATTTGGTTGTAGCAGCCCAAATAGACGAAGACAGATCCTAATACAAATTTTGCATGTTTCTAAACTTTTTAAAAGAGATTCCCTTTTTATATCCTGAAAATGGTTATGCTTTGTGATAGTCTTTTTTTTCCCCTCCAAACAGATTTACTAACAGTATGGACAAATTAACTTTATGCTCTGGCATAGTTACAGATTGTAATTTAATATTAGACAGCTGTTTTGGAATTACATACAGATCTGAAGAGAGGAGTAAGAAAGAATACAGATGGCTCCGTGTGCCAGTCCCCAGATGCTATAAAGGCAGTGCAGAGCACAAGGCCTTTTGTGTATTTTGTGTGAATCAGTTGTATTATTTATAATTATTAAAAATAAAATTGGAAATTAAGGGTGATAAAAGCGTCTAACTGCAGAATGAAAACCCTGAATTCTTTTTTAAAATTTATTTTTTTAAGTTACATCCAAGTTAGTTAGCATATAAGTGCAACAATGATTTCAGAAGTTGATTCCTGAATGCCTCTTACCCATTTAGCCCATCCCTCCTCCCACAATCCCTCCAGGAACCCTCTGTTTCTTCTCCATATTTAAGAGTCTCTTATGTTTTGTCCCTCTCATTGGTTTTATATTATTTTTGCTTGTCTTCCCATATGTTCATCTGTTTTGTATCTTAAATTCTTCATATGATTGAAGTCATATGCGATTTGTCTTCACTTAGCATTAATACCCTCTGGTTCCATCCATGTACTTACAGATGCCAAGCTTATATTTCTTTTAATTGCCAAGCGATACTCCATAGTGTGTGTATGTATATATACCACTTCTGTTTTATCCATTCATCCATCGATGGACATTTGGGTTCTTTCCATACTTTGGCTATTGTCGCTAGCACTCTATAAACATGGGGGTTCATGTGCCTCTTTGAAACAGCACACCTGTGTCCCTTGGATAAATCCCTAGTAGTACAATTGTGGGGTCATAGGGTAGTTCTATTTTTAATTTTTTGGGAACATCCACACTGTTTTCCAGAGTGACTGCACCAGTTTGCATTCTCACCAGCTGTGCAAAAGAGATCCTATTTCTCTGCATCCTCACTAACATCTGTAGTTGCCTGAGTTGTCACATTCTGACAGGTGTGAGGTGGTATCTCATTGTGGTTTTGATTTGTATTTCCCTGATGATGAGTGATACTGAGCATTTTTCCATGTGTCAGTTGGCTATCTGGATGTCTTCTTTGGAGAGGTGTCTATTCATGTCTTTCGCCCATTCTAAACTAGATTATTTGGTTTTTGGATGTTGAGTTTGATAAGTTCTTTATAGATTTTGGATACTAACCCTTTATCTGATATGGCATTTGCAAATACCTTCTCCCATTCTGTCAGTTACCTTTTAGTGTTGCTGATTGTTTCCTTCACCATGCAAAGCTTTTAATCTTGATGAGGTCCCAGTAGTTCATTTTTGCTTTTGTTTCCCTTGCCTCCAGAGACATGTTGAGTAAGAAGTTGCTGTGGCTGAGGTCAAAGACTTTTGCCTGCTTTCTCCTCTAGGGTTTTGATGACTTCCTGTCTTATGTTTAGGTCTTTCATCCATTATGAGTTTATTTTTGTGTATGGTTACAAAAGTGGTCCAGGTTCATATTGCTGTCCAGTTTTCCCATCACCATTTGCTGAAGAGACTGTCTTTATTCCATTGGATATTCTTTCCTGTTTTGTCAAAGATTAGTCGGTCATACGTTTGTAGGTTCATTTCTGTGTTCTCTGTTCTGTTCTGCTGATCTGAGTGTTTGTTTTTGTGTCAGTACCATACTGCCTTGATGATTACAGCTTTGTAATACATCTTGAAGTCTGGGATTGTGAAGCCTTCAGCTTTGGCTTTTCTTTTTCTTTGGGTATTTGAGGTCTTTTTTTGGTTCCATACAAATTTCAGGATTGTTTGTTCTAGCTCTGTGAAAAATGCCGGTATTATTTTGATAGGGATTGCATTGAATATGTAGATTGCTTTGTGTAGTATCAACATCTTAATAATGTTTTTTTCTTCCTATTCAGGAACACAGAATATTTCTTCATTTTTTTATGTGTGTGTATCTTCCTCAATTTCTTTCATAAGCTCTCTATAGTTTTTGGTGTATAGATTTTTCACCTCTTTGGTTATGTTTATTCCTAGGTATTTTATGGTTTTTGGTACAATTGTAAATGGGATCAACTCCTTGATTTCTCTTTCTGTTGCTTCATTATTGGTGTATAGGAATACAACTGATTTCTGTGCATTGATTTTATATCCTGTGACTTTACTAAATCCATGGATCAGTTCTAGAAGATTTTGGTGGAATCTTTTGGGTTTTCCATATAGAGTATCATGTCATCTATGAAGAGTGAAAGGTTGAGTTCCTCCTGGCCAATTTGGATGCTTTTTTCCCCTTTGTGTTGTCTGAGTGCTGACGCTAAGACTATCAATACTATGTCGAATAATAGTGGTGAGGGTGAAAGTCACTGTCGTGTTCTTGACCTTAGGGGAAAGCTCTCAGTTTTTACCCATTGAGGATGATATTAGGGGTGGGTCTTTCATGTATGGCTTTTATGACCCTGAGATATGGTCCTTCTATCCCTACCTTCATGAGGATTTTTATCAAGAAAGTCTGATATATTTTGTCAAATGCTTTGTCTGCATCTATTGAGAGGATTATGAGGTTCTTATCCTTTCTTTCATTGCTGTGATGGATCACATTGACTGTTTTGTGAATATTGAATCAGCCCTGCTTCCCATGTACAAATCCCACTTGGTCATGGTGAATAATTCTTTTAATGTATTGTTGGATCTGGTTGGCTAGTATCTTGTTGAGGATTTTTGCATCCATGTTCATCAGGGAAACTGGTCTATAATTCTCCTTTTTAGTGGAGCCTTTGTCTGGTTTTGGAATCAAGGTAATGTTGGCTTCATAGAATTAGTTTGGAAGTTTTACCTCCATTTCTAGTGTTTAGAACAGCTTGAAAAGAATAGGTGTTAACTCTTTTTTAAATGTTTTGTAGAATTCCCCTGGAAATACATCCAGTCCTGGACTCTTGATTTTGGGAGATTTTTAATTACTAATTTGATTTCTTTACCGATTATAGTCTATTCAAACTTTCTATTTCAATATTTTGGTAATTTATATGTTTCTAGGAATTTGTCCATTTCTTCCAGATTGCCCATTTTATTGACATATAATTGACCATAATATTCTCTTATTGTTTGTATTTCTGCAGTGTTGGTTGGGATCTCTCCTCTTTTGTTCTTGATTTTATTTATTTGTGTCCTTTTCTTTTTCTTTTTGATCAAAATGACTAGGGGTCTATCAATTTTGTTAATTCTTTCAAAGAACCAGCTTCTGGTTTTATTGATCTGTTTACCTGTTGTTGTTTTGCTGATGTTTTCTAAACTAATCTTTATTATTTCCTGCCTTCTGCTGGCTTTGTGTTTTATTTGCTGTTCTTTTTCCAGCTCTTTAAGGTGTAAAGTTAGGTTGTGTATCTGGGACCTTTCTTCCTTCTTTAGGAAGGCCTGAATTGCTATATACTCCCTCTTATGACTGCCTTTGTTGAGTCTCAGAGGTTTTGGGCTATGGTTTTATCTTTTTCATTGGCTCCCATGTACTTTTTAATTTTCTCTTTAACTTCTTGGTTAGCTCATTCATTTTTTAGTAGGATGTTCTTTAGTTTCCAAGTATTTGTTACCTTTCTAATTTTTTCTTGTGGTTGATTTTGAGTTTCATAGCATCGTGGCCTGAAAATGTACACAATATGATCTCAATCTTTTTGTAGTTGTTGAAGGCTGGTTTGTGTCCCAGTATGTGATCTATTCTAGAAAATGTTCCATGTGCACGAGAGAAGAATGTGTATTCCACTGCTTTAGGATGAAATGTTCTGTATAAATCTGTTAAGTCCATCGGGTCCAGTGTGTCATTCAAAGCCATTGTTTCCTTGTTGATTTTCTCTTTAGATGATGTGTCCATTGCTGTGAGTGGGTTGTTGAAGTCCCCTAAAATCATGGTATTATTGTCGATGAGTTTCTTTATGTTTGTGATTAATTGATTTATATATTTGGGTCTTCCACATTTGGACCATAAATGTTTATATTGTTAGATCTTACTGGAGAATGACTCCTTGATTATGATATAATGCCCTTCTTCATCTCTTGTTCCAGTCTTTATTTTAAAATCTAGATTGTCTGATATAAGTATGGCTACTCCAGCTTTCTTTTGGCAACCATTAGCATGATAGATGGTTCTCCATCCCCTTACTTTCAATCTGAAGATGCCTTTAGGTCTAAAATGGATCTCTTGTAAATAGCATATACATGGATCTTGTTCTCTTATCCATTCTGTTACCCAATGTCTTTTGATTGTATCATTTAATCCATTGACATTTTAAGTGAGTACTGAAAGATATGAATTTATTGCCATTAAATTGCCAGTACAGGTGGAATTCCTAGTGGTGTTTTCTGATCCTTTCAAGTATTTGTTGCTTTTGGTTTTGTGGTCACAAATTCCTTTAATTTTTTTTTTTTTTTGGTCTGGGAAACTTAATCTCTCCTTCATTTTGATTGACAACCTTGCTGGATAAAGAACTTTTGGGTGTATATTTTTCTGATTCAGCACATTGAATATATTTGCCACTCCTTTCTGGACTGCCAGGTTTCTGTGGATCTGTCTGCTGTGAACCTGATCTGTTTCCCTTGTAGGTTAAGGACTTTTTTTCCCCTTGCTGCTTTCATGTTTCTTTCCTTGTTTATTTTGTGAATTTGACTATGATATGCCTTGTTGATGGTCAGTTTTTGTTGAATCAAATGGGAGATCTCTGTGTTTCCTGGAGTTTGATGTCTGTGTCTTTCCACAGGTTAGGAAAGTTTTCCTCTATGATTTGCTCACATAAACCTTCTACTCCTTTTTCTTCCTCTTCATCTTCTGGGTCCTCTATGATTCTGATGTTATTCCTTTTTAATGACTCGCTGAGTTCTCTAATTCTTTTTTTAAATTTTTTAATGTTTTTTATTTATGTTTGAGAGACAGAGACAGCACGATCAGGGGAGGGTCAGAGAGAGAGGGAGACACAGAACTGGAAGCAGGCTCTAGGCTCTGAGCTAGCTGTCAGCACAGAGCCTGATGCGGGGCTTGAACCCACAAACTATGAGGTCTTGACCTGAGCTGAAGCTGGACTGAGCCAGCTGACTGAGCCACCCAAGTGCCCCTCTAATTCTTTTTTTTTTAAATAATTTTTAATGTTTATTTATTTTTGAGAGAAAGAGAGTGCAAGTCGGGGAGGGGCAGAGAAAGAGAGAGACAATCAGAAGCAGGCTCCAGGCTCTGAGTCATCAGAGCCCAACGTGGGACTTCAACTCACTGATGGGGAGATCATGACCTGAGCCGAAGTCAGACACTTGACTGACTGAGCTGCCCAGCACCCCGAGTTCTCTAATTCTTATATCGTGCTCTTTTGCCTTAGTCTTCCTCTTTTTTTCTGCTTCATTGTTCTCCATAAGTTTGTCCTCTATATTGCTGTTGCTGCTCTGCCTCATCCATCCTTGCCACTTGGTATCCATTCAAGATTGCAGCTCAGTTATAACATTTTTTATTTCATCCTGACTAGCCTTTACTTCTTTTATCTCTAAAGAAAGGGATCCTAATCTATTTTCAACCCCAGCGAGTATTCTTAGTATCATGCTTCTAAATTCTGGTTCAGACATCTTGCTTGCATGTGCGTTGACTAAGTCTGTGGCTGTCCTTTCTTTCTGTTCTTTCTTTTGTGGTGGATTCCTTCATTTCATCATTTTGAAGGAAGAAAAGGAATTAATGAAGTAAAAAAATAAGCAATTAAAAACAACACAAAAAGAATCAAATAAAGGATGCCAGATCCTAGGTGTTTTTGGTCTGGTTGTTGAAAGAAACTTGATAGATTAGAAAAAAAGGGAAAGATAAGAAAAGAAAACAAAAAATAAAAGGAAAAGGTTTGAAAATTCGAATCAAGGAATTCAACAAAATAGAATAAAATGAAATGATGGAAGTAAAATAAAATATAAAAAATTTATAAAAATGTAAAAATATAGTACAAACATTAAAAATCTTTTTAATGAAAATGAAAATAATTTTCTCTGTGTTCAGGAATAAGAAAAGAAAAGGGAAAAAAACCCCTGAATAGATGGACTAGCAAACAGAATCAGATATGATTGAAATTACATCTGGTTTCCCTTAGAAGTCAAACAATGAAGCGTTCAATAGTCCGTCAAGTAAGCAGGTGGAGAGACTTGTGACGGTCCTCAAGTGCAAGGTTGGACCTGTCAGGCAGGGGCCTAGTATAATGGCTTAGTGTAATGGCTCTGTCCTCCACTAGGTGGCGCTGCTTAGCTCACTGGGGTGGGTTGTGGCACGTGTAGGCCAGCATGCGCATGTGTGGAAGGGGTGAAAATGGTGTTACCCAGCTATGCTGTGTCTAGTATGGGAAGTTTGTGCTCCCCCCTGACAGCAATCAAGTACCCCTCCTTTGTCTCCGACTTCTATCTACTCTTTGTTTCTACACTGATGGTCACCAAGCCAAGTGGCACCTCCCTCCTGAGTTTTATCTCAGCTGGGGCTGTGTTTCCCAGCCCCTCCCTTCTTAAGGCCCTGTGGCTTTCACCTGTTCTGACTCTCTGGGGGAGGGTCTCACCGGAAGTTGGCTGGGTAACGGCCCGCCCCCAGGAAAGTTCAAGAGGCCGTGTTGCTGCTGATGCCCAGAGACTGCAAAGGGTGCCAGCCCGCCCCAGAAGTTCCTGCGGTCGTACAGCAGGAGCGCTTCGGGGATAACGGCAAATCACAACACACATTTGGCACCAGGCTTCACCCTTAAGGCCCTTGTTCCAGCACCAGTGAGTGTGGCCCTTCTCCGGCGTCCACTGGGGCCTGCGGACCCTGAGACCTCACTCTGCTCCTGGGGATTCGTCTCTCCCACCAGAGCTCCGCCAGGTATGGAGCTGCAGAGTTTCCGACTCTGAGCTGCCCTTGTTTATCAACTCTTCCCGGAATTTAACCCTTCTCCTTTCTTTCTCCTTTTTTGGTTCAGTCCCCGCAGCTGTTTCTACTGTTCCTTTTTCTCTCTAGCTGCTTTGTGGGGGATGCTTTTCCCGTACTCGCCCCCTTGTCCTCTCTCTGCAGGCCGAAGTCTCTCTCTGAGGCTTCTGTCTCCCCCAGTTCCCTCTCCCTGCCCTGGCCCGGCCGAGTTCTGTGGTTCATCGCGTGTACATTGCTGTGTTAATCCTCCAGTCCGTTTGCTAGGCGTGCAGGATGGCTTAGTGTGATGTGGATGCATTTCAGGGATCAGACATGCAAATAAAACTTCGATGCTGTTCCACCATCTTGGCCCCTCCCGCGAAAACTCGCATTCTTGGTTATAGTAACTCCTCACTTTTTTAGCGACTTCTGTTTCAACTTCACATGTTTGGAACACAACCAACAAACCCAGGATGAGCAAGAAAAAGCATGATCTAGAGTAGGTAATTAAAATAATAAACCTTCATTTAATTTTGGTGGCAGTATAAATATATAGAACTGAAAAAAGAATTCTGCCCTATGTAACTAGTGCCTAAATTTTCCATAAACTTGGACCTTGAATTCATAACTAGAAATCCAAGGTTGAGTTTTTGGTTAGAGAATAGTGATTTTCACATAGAATTATAGCCAAAGATGAAAGCAGTAGCAACATTATGTGGGACAAAGGAAAAGAGCTAAATAAACTATGGCATGTTGACGTCATAAAGTTTATATGGAAATGAAAATCCGGGTGTTTGAAAATTGTTTATATAGACAAATATTCCAATTTAAGTGAAAAAAGCAAGAATACAAGCTGTTCCATTTTCTAAAAATAACATTAATGATAGTCACACTAATGGTAATAATATTAAAGCATGTAACAGTAGAAAATGCATTAAAATATTGAACTGTTATCTGCCTACCAAGATTAAAGATGACGTATTCATTCTTCATTGTGAAACCTTTCTACATTGGGTCATTTTTAAAATAATGAGTGTGGGTTAATTTTATCGTCAGAAAAAAATGAATAAGACCAACCAGAAGTCTCTTACAAAAATGCAAGCTCATACGATTTACTTTTAGATGGACTCTCACAGCCAGCAGATTTTTTATTTTAAACCTTTAATGATTGGATTTCAAGCCAAAAGCAAGTTGGTAGCAGGAATTTAAAAGGAGGGATAATAGGGAGCTGCTATAAAAAGCCACAGTGACAAAAAGAGGAAAGTAAGTGACAACACCCTCCCCATGGGAGGAAGAGGAATATTTGGGAAAATGTGCAAGTCCTCTAAAATCAGAGCTTAGGGAGGCCATTTTGAGGAGGGGCTAATGAGCCACCCAGTCTCAACAGGCTTCCAGAGAATCCATATTATGTGGAGGAAAGAGTTCGCATCAGAAGTTAAAATGACTTGATTTCAGTCCTTTGTCCTGGCACTCTCCAGCTTGTGATTCTTAATAAATTTGTGTAATATCTTTAAGACTCAGAATTCTCAGCTTTTAAATGGGAACAATCAAGTATTTTTTATGGTTTGCACTGTGCCACGTTTGTATGTATCATAAAAGTGCTTTGAAAATTATGTGCCGTGCGTATGGGCATGATGCCAATAACATAGTACACAATATACTGACACTAACAATAAAGCTAATTCAATAGGAATTTAAAAATCACCTGCTTTCAGTGTAGTCTAAGAAATTTCTAGAGGTACAGTGTGTTTTAGAGTTACGTCCTTACAGATGGGTTATAATTAATGTTTACATTTGGTCCATCTCTGGCATGTCTCCTGTCCTGGGAAATAATGTGGCATGGTGGAAAGAACTGGGAGTTTAGGGCCAGGCACATGTGGCTCAGGTCCTGAGTAAAGCATTTCCAAGTAGGCAAAATATCTACTACACCAGAAACTGCAGAGCGCGGGTAAGGTCTGCCAATCTGGTTTGGTTTAACTCTGCAGCGCACAGTGGGCAGAGAATGCGCTAGTGTTGCTGATTACAGGCTTAATTGGAGAGTGATAAACAGCTGACAGTCATGACTGGCAGGTCAAAACTCGATGTGAGATAGAGATTTTTCACTGCATGGAGCAAGCTGGAGTTGCCCTGAAAACGGGCACTAAACTGATTGAAAACGTAGAGGAGTCAGGGATGTGGGTAACAGGCTCAAGACCTAAGCAGAATTAAAAGAGGCACAAAGGATAGCAAACACGTGAAGGCCAAGGGTAAGTTGTCCTTAGGTAGCAGATGATGATGAAGCATGCTGCAAACCTATTAGAATTTTAAGAGGTACAGCTGCGAGTGCATCTGTGTCTAGACGGCCTGTTTTATCAGAGGGTTTGATTTCTCTGACTCAGATGCCATGTTTCCCTCTGTCCACAAGCCTGTTAGATTGTTTGAAGTTTGTGTTCAGCGCCTAGTGCTCAGCCAGGAAACCTGCTTCCTCAGAGACACAGTGATCTGCCTCTCGGTCTGAGACCCTCTCCAGGGAGCAAATGGTGGATGTCCTGACAGTAGAGATCTGGAAGCATTTTTAGAGCTGGACAGAGCTGAATATCTACAAATACTTCGTTTGGATTTATCTGGAGTCACATGGTCCTCCCTGTTCACAACATTGTGTGAGGGGCAAATCAGGTCGTGTTAAATGGTCAAATTATATTTAAGAGGAAATTAAGGATTATTTATTGAAGGTCATCTCTATTTCTGCTTTATTTTGGGATACATATGTAATTAAGGAGTGAGGCCTCATAAAAGATGGTAATGACAGTGATTATGTTTGGGACCATAATGTTCAGGTGGGTTATTTTCCAGTTTGCAATAGTTCTGCTTTCCCCATTGAACTAGAGATCCCAGCAAATATTGCTGGTCACTGGTTCAAGAGGGAGTGACGTCTATGAGGTATTTATCAGGAATAACACTTGACTGATACTGATAATATGAGATATGTTTGCCTATGGAAGTAGGTGTTTGTAGCTCATTCACATCGCTGTTTCTATCATGACCGTATATATTTATACCTATATATACAAATATGCAAAAGTATGCATCTGTTAAATAAACATTGATTAAGCACATATTAAAGACCTAAAAAGGACTGTGATAAAAAATGAAAACCAGAGGCACCTGGGTGGCTCAGTCAGTTAAGTGACCGACTTCGGCTCAGGTCATGATCTTGTGGTTGGTGAGTTCAAGCCCCATGTTAGGCTCTGTGCTGACAGCTCAGAGCCTGGGGCCTGATTTGGATTCTGTGTCTCTCTCTTTCTCTGCCCCTTCCCCTGCTTGCACACTCTCTCTCCTTCAAAAATAAATAAACATTAAAAAATTATTTTAATGAAAACTAGATTGTTATAGTACATGACTAGATATGACCTATTTTTAGTTAATATCAGGAGAAAGATAGTGGCATATACAGATATTTGAAAAGCTTTGTTGGGAATCAGGGTTAGCTAACCGCTGATATGATGGTCTTATTCTAGATAAATCAATACTCTCTATTAATAAAGTAAACATGCTGTCATTTTATATTAGAGATTTTCATTTATTAAAAAAAAATTACACTATGCATCTGCTCCATTTATTCACTTGGGCAAGTGTCCGAGTCCCTGAAAATTAGTTCCTGGATTAGAGCCATTGAGGCACCATATTCCTGGCAGCTATAGTCAATTTCAGAAATGAGAGAGAGGAAGGATTCCGAATATCTGATCCGAACCAGAGTCAACATTCCAAAATTAAATTAGTGCAACTAATTAATGAAAATAATCTCAATAATTTTCTAAGGTTTGTGAAATATTAAGCGGCATTAAGATGATAGAACTATTTAATTCACATGTTATCAAATTTAGAAGGATGTTTCAAGAAAATACATTCTCACCTCCTTATTTCAATTAAAAAATGTTATTCAGGAAAGTCACACTCAGGCTGATATTTTTAAAGTATGTCTAGAATTGAAAGTTAATAAGCTTTACAAATTTGATACAAAATTTTACTCAATAAAAAGGAGTTTGAAAGAATACACAAATTTTTGCAATGTAAAACTGCCTTTCTTTTGTAAATTAAATTTTTATATTTAGCAAGGTCCAACTCGACCCCTCGAAGGCAACCCCCCACCTCGACTTTCTTAGGTAAAGGCCCCTCATTTCTGATTATTTTATCTGGGTCAAAGATACTGGCTCAGTGTTTGTTTATTCTCAAAAACTTGTTGAAATTATGACAGTTTACATAACATAGAAGTATTGGCAATATGGATCAGTCATCATGAAGCCAGAGAAGAGTAAAAAAGAGAAAAAAGAGTAAAACATAAAGTCTAATAAGGTAAGATTTGGGATTAGTCAGCTTTGTGTTAAAATCCCTGCTCCACTTTAGGACTTTGAGGAAGATAGTTAACCTCTATATGCCTCAAATTCTTGAGCTGCAAATGGTGATAATCATATTAACCTCATATAACTATTTTGAGTATTAAATGGGATAACATAAAATACCTAACACAATGCCTGGAATATTTAAGTGCTTAATAAATGGGAGCTATTTTTATTATAATAGTAAATATGTTAGGACTTGATCCAAGGTTCCGAAGTCATTGTCTGGGAGTCACCCAGGCTATAGAAAGTAGTGACCAAAGTTGAAAAATTTATGCTTGATACAGGGTAGTGAGTGTCTGTGCAAATAGTTTCAATGGCTTACACAATGATTTTGTAGTTACAGGTGGTCTGCTAATAACAGCATCATTAACCCCTCTTTCTAGTCCTGAAACAGCCTCCTTCACAGTGAGCTCACTGGAGGAGGGAGTGAATGGGACGGGCTTCTCTAGAGAGGACAAAGGAATGCAACTGGCCCCTTCGTTTCCTGTCACGGAAACCCACCTATCCCCCTCAAAGAAGTTTTAAAACAACTAAAATCCCAACAGTGTAACTGCCGGTATTGGGTTCTGAGCAGCATCTGTGGCAAAATTAGCTTGTTCGTTTCTGATTCAAGAGAATATTCAGTCACAGGCCAAGTGTCAAGGTAAACAGCTTACAGTCCTGTCCTTTTGCACCTTACTTTTCTATGTGGATTTCTAGTCATCACATACATTTTCCCAAAAGAAACAGGTAAGAAACAACTTGTAGAAGGGTCTAGAAATTAAAGACCAGTTGCATTGAACCTTCTTGCAGCTTTATCGTGTCTGTTATTTCCCAAGTGCCTACAAAAAGCATCTACAAGCAGAATTTGCCACAGAAATGCAGCAATATGTGTGATAAGAGGAGAAACCAGATCTATTGTAGGCTCAGTGAATCTACTTCCCTGTTAGTGACTGGAAACAAACACAGCTGAAAGACAAATAAGAGCAAGTTGGATTGATGGGGTAGACACCGGGAACATTTGATGCTCTCCTTAGGTCTTAAGGAGAATTTCTCCGGGACTTTTGTGGCCAAGCAAGTCAGAAATACATTCTATTCTGAGCTCATTGGGTAGCCGTTCCTCCATTCAGGGAACGCGTTGGTTCTGTGGATTCATTCAGGCAGCATCTTCTTTTGGAAAATAGAGCGGAAGGTTTTAGAGGACATTCAGCCTGGCGCCACAGGTTAAATTGAATTGGGGAAACTGAGTTTCCTATCCTGCTGTTTTTCCTAAATTCCAAGTAATTGATCTTTGGATTTGAAACATATTTTTGAGTGCTTTTAATATGGCTAATGATGAGCAGAAGAGCAACCATGGATGAGGTCTTTGTTAAACAAGTGATACTCAGCAGTTCGAACTTCATCTGTTTTGAGTTTCCGGGTGGGATAGTAGGTTCTTCTTAAATTGCATGATGATTGGGTAAGACAATTGACAGAGAGTAGAACAGATACCTTAAATGCTGAATGTAAAGAAAATAAAAATGCATAGATAATGATGGAGGAAGAAAAGGGTTGTGTGCTTTGAAGATAGAATAGGCTTTTGAAGTTTTGTGAATGATTTCAAGAACCGAGGAAGAAAATAATAGAGACATAAAGAGAACTTAAAAAATGTTTTTAGCTAGATATATGAGAATTTACTTTCCTTCCCATTTAAAAAGTTATCTTCAGTCAAAATAAATTTGACTATTTCTCCTGTGGTCAAAATAATTTAAGCTTCTTGTAAGAAAGAGACAATGCTGATCTATGACAAAGAAGATCCAAATGGTTAATGAAACTTAATTACTGGTCTGCGTAATCTACAAAATCACAGAGCAGATGCCGGAGTAGTCTTCACCTTCATTCAGATCATGCCATATTTGAGACCAAACCTGAGTTTTCAGAGAGTTGTCCCCTCATTAAAAATTTTTGCTTATTTCAACTGTTCTTGTGGGCCATACTAATCAGTAAGTAAAGAATTAAACTTGAGTCATTGCCGTAGGGAGATCAGTTATGAAGATCCTGAAGACAGATGGTGGGAATACCTGTTTATTTTAAGAACAATTCCCAGGTCTTTGCTTAGAGTAGCTTAGCAAACCATTCTTCAGCTGGAACTTTATTAGAAAACGTTATTTAAAAATAACATTGGCATGGGACTTGCCAAAAGATAACTAGTTGTAAATCCTTTCCATTTACTGGAGGGGATGGTGGAAGGTGGAGAACAAATCCAGTGTGTTGGAACTGGAGAGTAAAAACTTTGAGCTCTGCCTCAGGATATTATGGGCTCTGTGCAATGAGAGAGAATGTAAAGTTACTGCATATTCTCCAGATGGCCACCTCGATGCCGGCACCTTAGAGAGATTTTCTTGCATAGCATATTTTAAGTATGACGTGAATTTAGATGTCTGATGTGGCAGTGAAAGAGCCTTATAGCAAAGAAAGTGACTAGCTTTAAGACATTATAAGAAACATAACTATATAAATATATTTTAAAATTTCAAATATGTATTACCATTTATGTATGTTGCATTTAAGACTTGATTTGACCAGTGCTTTTTTGTTAGAATGACGATTCTTTTATATTTGAACAAATTATAAAGATATCCTTAAATAAGAAGGATGCGATTAAGGTTAGGAAAGTTTACGAGCAACCAAATTCAGAAGATAAGGTATGGACCGACAGACTATAGCCCTCTGAAATTCATGTGCATGACACCATGAATTAGACTCTCACCTTGATACCTTCTGTGATTTAAGTTACAACTTTATTTTTCCTAGTTTCTCTGGAGCAGTGTTATAAAGGGCTAGCTCATCATACTATCCATTACTTCATCCCAGAATATGGGTACAAAAAAAAAAGAATTATAACTCCTATGACTGGTTGCCTCCTTGATCCTAAAATGAATGTGTGAAAAGTAGCCTAAGGAAAAATATTTTATTAGATCAATTAATATTGTAGAAGAGTTTTGTTCCCGGGTTAATCATTGGTATGATCTCTTAGCTTGTAGTTAAGGTTTGGGGCTAGTCATAAAAGTGACTTGGAAAGGACACCTCTGTTCTTTATTTTCTATCAAGGACTTTAACTCAGATTTATTCAATTTGGTAACCGCAGGTTTCTCAAATAACACATTTGCCAAAGGAATTGTAAGAAGAGGGTTGAGTTACTTTTCAAGGGTGTTTCACTTGTTTTGATTAGAACTTTTTTGCAGATGAAGAAAGCATGATGACAGGTACTCTCCAAGGTTTATTGATCATAGCTTCTTAAATGAAGAATCATATAGAAATGAAACCTATATATTTATTGCTCCCTCTAACCCTTCTCTCTCTCTCCTTTTGTTTTTTCAAAGTGTCACTTTTGCTAACCCAGGCATTGGATTATGAACTAGTTTCCATATATTGTGTCTGTTTACATAGAATCTTGACTACAGGATTGTGGGACTCTGTGGATGGCAGTAATACTCTATGTCCTAGGCCACCCATTGAACCCATGGCCCTTCTCTTCTGGAATCCTGCAAAAAAGAAGATATTTGGTTAACAAATATCCTGTTCATACTTCCCTTGCCTTGCCACCCTTTTTGTTGGAGGTTTAATGTGATGTCACAAGTGAACATTTGAAATGTTAAAGGGACAAAAATCGTTGGTCTTACTGTTTCCAAGCTGATCTGGTTATGTGTTCTTGAGCAATGGACTCAGTTTTGTGTATTGTGACCAGGTTTTTAAAAATGAGATATAAGAGAATAGAAAGTGTTACAGTTCACGGTATGGAACAAGGCTAAATTTTGTTCTTGGAGGGTTTGGGTTTTTTCCCCCCTACATGTAAACTATGTTTCTTACTGTGGGTTTGTGCTGAAATGAGTAGATTTCCCTCAAATCTCATGACTGCCCAGAGCCTGTGAACAGGACCTTCTTTGGAAGTAAATTCTCTGCAGGTGTGATGAAGGTAAGATGTCATACCGCATTAGTGTGTGTCCTACCTAAATGCAATGTGACTGGTGTCTTATAAGACTAGAGGAATTTGGACACAGACACCCAGGGAAGAAGGGCATGGAAACTGGGTTTCGAATGACACAGCTGCAGTCTAGGAAGCCCCACCTGCTGGTACCAACACAAGCCAGGAAAGAGGCGCGAGGCACCTCCAGGGGAAGCCAGTCTAGATGGTACCTTGACCTCTGACTATTTGTGAGAGCATAAAGTCCTGTTATTTAAGTTTATTATTATTTTTTTTAATTTTGAGAGAGACATACAGGGTGGATGGGGGAGGGCAGAGAGAGAGGGAGAGAAAGAATCCCAAGCAGGCTCCGCACTGTCAGCGCAGAGCCTGATGTGGGGCTCAAACTCACAAACTATGAGATCATGACCTGAGCCAAAACCGAGAGTCAGATGCCTAACTGCCCCCCCAGTTTCTGTTGTTGTAAGCCAGCCAATCTGTAGTACTTTGTTAAAGCAACCGTGGAAAACTAATACAGGGGCATTAATGAAAACTTAAAGCCTCTGGACTTAACTAACTTGGACTTTTCTTCTAAATGCTTAAGGAAGACACCTGGTGTTTTGCAGTTTTCAAAAAAGAGGGACTCATGGAGGTTCCTTCTGGTCTTTCCCTGCCTATCCTGCATTCTGTGGTAGGGTTTTGCATCAAATAAATCCCTTCTTAACTCTTTCTGTGCTGCAGCCTCATGCCCTCCCATAGGAGGGACTGGTTTTTTATTACAAGCTAAGGGACATCATCTCTTCCATAGGAGAAGATCTTACCTCCTTAATTGTTTCGAGACTCTTCCACTTTTCGGTAGTGCCTGAAACTCAGCTGTGCGTTGATTAATATTTGCACCACCACTGCCTTTCTGGGCTTCTGTCCCATGAGTAATGGTGAATAAGTGCCAGTTCTAGTTCAACTTTCTCAAGAGTCACAGACTTGTTAATTGTTTTATCAAGTGCTGTTTTAAGTAAGAACATCTGAAGATAAGGATTGGTCGTTTCTCAAAGTCAACACACTCTAAATTAATAGAAAGAGAAGAAATATTTTCCTGAGTAATACAGCATTGGAATAGACTGTAGAGTAATTGTTTCCTTTTTTCTTCTTTCTAGTTCACTTACAGATTTGGTGACATTATACTAAATTTCACAGATTTTGATGTCTATCCTCTCTGTTTCTAGGGGATTGACACTATCTTGGACTAATTTGTTTTTCCTTTTCACAATAGCTCTGATAGAAGATGGGGGGAGTGAAGTAAGCTACTGATTCTTTGCCACAACATAAAAATAGAATCCTATTAAAATTCTTGCTGCATCTGGTTCAATGAAACCTACTCAGATCTGGTAACAACATGTAAACACATCTTCATAAAACCTGAGAGAAAATATGTAACTAATTTTCTGATGAATTAATGCTAATTTTGTTTAGAGGAAGAAAAGGACATTAAAATCAACTATTATTTTATTTTTAAAGTTTAAATAACTTGTATTTTAAAATATTTCAATTATTAGGCATTGTTAAGTATTTTGTTTTGAACTGAAACAAAGGACAGTCATTTCTGAAGACTTCTTAACAACATAATAATTTTATACAGGAAAGTAATAGAAACTGCAAATCTCAAGAGATACAGGTGGAGCAAAAGAAATAAAATAATTGCTTGCTTTTTTTATGAAAAGAATAGTATTGACTTCATTCTATTTATACTTACATGAAGAAATATTGGCTGCTTACCATATATGACATACTCTATTGGAGCTGAAAAATAATTGTGAAGAAAGTAGTTGAGGTTTCTGAATTCTTGTGAGAGATGGTTAAAAGAGGATCCTTCTTTCATGTTTTAACATTATAGTCTTCTGGATTTTAATGTAGACGAAAAGAGTTTGAGGCCAAGAGATGTTCAGCCTCCCCAGTGAATGTTGATGGCAGGTGCAAAGTCAGTCCCATTGTGTGACCTGGGTCACACGTGTATCTTTTACCTTTTGTAAAGGATTACAAAAATTTGCAGCCATTTACAAAATTATGGAATAGATAATTTCTTTCACAAGTGAATTTCTATCTCAATTACCGTTTCTTCCCCAATAGTTGTTCGTGAAATCATTAATAATTCCAGCTCATCTTTTATAATTGCTGCCTCTTGTTCTGAAATGGAAACACAACTTGATATATTTAAACATATATTTAAGTTGCTTAAAGTTCTCTAGTATTATAAAGAATTCCGCAAAAAATATAAACTATGCTTCAGTGAACACCCTTGTGTGTGTGTGTGTGTGTGTGTACATACATCTTTGTACACAAATACTCATAGTGTTAGTTGGCTATATTCCCGCAAGTGGGATTGAGTCAGGATTTCAGTTTTCGACAAATGGTTATAGAATATTCTCCAGGGTGTCCTCCAACTTGCAGACTGACCAACAGTATGCGAGAATGTTTTTCTGACAACAAAATGCTTGACGTTATTAAAAACTTTTAACTTTGGCTATTTTAATGAGTGATGAATAATTTATCATTTTTTGTGTTTCTTTGATTATCAACTAGGTTTAATTTCATTTTATTTCTTAATTAGTATTCATATATTGAGTGGCCCTGAATTTCTCCCCTGTGCCAGTAGCATATTTTTAAGTTATTTATTTATTTTGAGAGAGAGGAAGAGTGAGAGAGGGAAAGCATGAGCAGGGGAGGGGCAGGGAGAGAGAAGGAAAAGAAAGAGAATCCAAGCAGGCTGCACACTCAGCACAGGACCAGATGTGGGGCTTGACCTCACAACCATGACATCATGACGTGAGTCAGTATTAAGAGTTGGATACTTAACTGAGGCACCCAGGCACCCCCCCAGAAGCGTATTTTTAATAAAACATTTTTTTATGTTTTTAGTGGAAGAGATTCATTCTATACTGTATATGACTATTAAAACTTTGTTATGAATATTGCAAATATTTTCTTATAGTCAACTGTATTTTTTAACTATACTCATTCTTTAGTCAGATATTTTGAGTTTAGAAACTTTGTCACAGTTTACTTTTTGGCATTAGGATTCTATGTGTTTAATGAATTTCGTACGGTAGAAGGGAACCATATTCTCTTCTGCATTTGCTGCGTAGTTTAGCTATTGCACTTATGTGAATTGCCACACGTAGTTCTATAGTAGATGGGTTACTCTGCATACTCACTATTCCGTTCTTGTAATATACTTGTTCTGCATCAGTGATACCTGTGTTAATTATGATACTTTTTCCCAGTATCTTTATTACTTTGGTAGGTCAAAACGTTAGTCTTTGTTCCTCTTACTCATAATTTTCTTAGGTATTTCTGTTCATGTATTTTTCTATACAGATCTTTGAATCAGCTTGTCGGGTTTCAAAAATGCCATTGGTAATGAATTCAAGGAATAGAGTAATGAATATCCAGGTGTTTCTATAGAGTAAGCATTCCTTTGTAGGCTTCAGTAATGTAGTTTTGTTTTTCTTGTATGAAACTTCAAAGATCTTGTTGGATTTATTAACGGGAATTTTACAATTGTATAGTGATGTATATTGGTTCATTTTTGGGTTTCTGGTAGGTTGGTTGGGTGCAGAAGTATCATTTTTTTCTATATTTACCTTGCCATTTTATTGAATACATGATAGTAGTATTCCTGTTCCATGTAGATATTGGATGCTTTGGTGTGGCAATTTATTATAGTTCTCCTTTAATACGTTTCTAATTCCAGTGATTGCAGAGAGAAAATTTAATTATTTCTAATCACCTTTGTTAAGAATGAGTTTAAATCATAAAATGCAGCTTGAACCTGAGGCCAAAATTGAGCTCTCTGACCTTTCCCCCTGATTGAGACCAATTTCAGAGCTGCTGGTCTCTCCTGAAAAATCAAGGGAGGACTCCCTGGGCACCGGAACAGGAATGGGAGGAAAAAACATACTTTGACAGGAGGCCAATAAACTGGTTTGAGGAACCTCAGGAGGGGTAGCACAGATCTGAATTTCTTATTTAAAAAAAAATTGGGGGGACACATGGCCTGGAGAAGAAATTAGGTAGTTTGGACAGAGTTGGGGCCTTTGTGTGGTAGTGCACGACTGGTCTGCAGTAGCCCGACTCGCCTCCACTAAACCCTCCGTGCCTGGCATCATGGTCTCCTCTGCCTCATCTGATAATTCTTTCCCCCAAGGAAAGACACGGTTAGTGCCTTGTCAGAGGAGTTTACCTTTCAAGAGGAAGTTAATTTTCTTCATGTTCCTTCCCCATCACTCTTCATTATCTCCAGACCTATAATTAGAATCCAATTCCAGTATGTGTGGGAGAACCAATTACCAAGTCAAACATGTAGGGAGAAGGCTCCCACAGCAAAGGGTTTCAGAATTTTGCTCATTTTCCTCCTCTTTTTTATTCAAACTTTCCTCCATTATTGTATGTAGGATTTGTTTGTGGAGGTTAATTATACATTTTGGTCTTTAGATAGTCGGTTACTGAAACAGAAGTGCAAAAGAAGCAGAGGCAAAAGAGACATCAGAGATTCTCTGAGCTGAATTAGTTAAAAGAGAAGAATTTGAATTTTGTTTTTGTTTGTTTGTTTTTGTTTTGAGTGCATTTCAGGCTGCATAATGCAGAGTTGCATTACGTTAACCTGGGGCTTTTCAATTTTTTATTACCCCAAAAGGGTATTGTGGATATTAGAATGGTGCCTAGAATATAGTAGGATTTCAAAAAAACATTTGTCAAATGAATAAATACATGCTGGGAAGCTAGTGAGAGGGTTGCAAGGTTATTTAAACTTTAAAAAGTTTTTGACTTATTAGCACCCAGATCTCTTTCTCTTTTGAGGGTAATTAGCCCTATTACATGAGACTTGATCACTGATATATTTGGATTAATATCTACCATATTCATTACTGTTTCCTGTTGGCCTTGTTCTAGGTTCCTATTTTGGTCTTCCACTCTTCTCCTGTCTCTGTGGTTTTACTTGAGCATTTTATATGATTCCATTTTCTTTTCTTAGCACGTTAGTTATACTTCTTTTTTAAACTTTTTTTTTTTTTTGTGATTGCTTGAGAGTTTACCATATACATTTACAACCAATCCAACTCCACTTTCAAATAGCATTATTCCACTTAAAGGGCAATGTATATTCCTCATAAAAACAAAAGAATTGTTTCTCCTGTCTCTGCCTAGATCTGTACTGTGGTGTCTGACGTTAATTTGGGGAGTTCTCAGTCATTATTGTTTCCAGTATTTCTTCTGTCCCTTTCCTTCTCTCTTCTCCTTTGGTGTTCCCAGTATATTTTCTTGTCCCAGGGTTTTTATTGCATTCCTGTTTTCCAGTCTCTATTCTCCTTGCCTTTCAGTTTTTGAGGATTCTATTGGTATCTTCCAGCTCAGAGATTTTTTTTTTCAGCCCTGTCCAGTCTATAAAAGATATTCTTTATTTCTCTGACAATGTGTTTTTATTTCTAACATTTCTACTTGGTTCATTCTTAGATTTACATCCATCTGTTTACACTGCTGGTCTATTCCTGTATGCTGTCTACTTTAACGATTAGCACCCTGAGCATCTTAATAATCATTGTTTTAAATTCCTACATTCCTGCTATGTCTGGTTCTGAGTTTGCTCTTCTCTTCCAGCTGTGTTTTTGTTTGTTTGTTCATGTTTGCCTCTTGGTACACCTTGTGATCGCTCTTCTCAGGTAGTCAGACGTCATGCACCGGGTAAAGGGGGCTGCTGTAAGTAGGGCTGCAGGCATGTGGCGGTATGTGTAGGGGGAGGGGAGGCGTTCTAAAATTCCTAATCCATGATGAGGTCTCAGTCTTCTGGGGAGCCTGTGCCTCTGGGCTGCGACTTCTGGCTCTCAGGGTTTTCTGCACCAAGCCGCCAGCGAGTTGGCAATTCCAGTGGAGATTTCCCTATCCAGGTGTGTGCTGCCGCGGTTTCAGCTGGTGAGTCTGTGTGGGTAAGTCAGAGTCCCAGTATTTGTCTGTCTGTCTGCAGTTTGGGAGGCAGTAGTTGGCCCTGTACCCTCCCTCTGTTAGGGATCCAAGAAGAATTGCTGGTTTTTCAGTCTGCTCAGCTTTTTTTTAGCTGTTAGGAGAGAGCGGCGTCTTCCAAGTTTCTTACATGCGGAACCTATAAGGTGATGTCCTTCATCTGCCTTTTTATTTATTTTCTTTGAAACTGCCTTATGCTGGTCCAGTCTGCAGAGGTTTCTACCTTTTTGTATTTTTAAGATCGTTTTGGTTCCACATTGCTGCTTTGGGATATTTTTCATATTGTTAAATTGAATGGTAATTTTTCCAGTATATTAGGGCTTTTAGAATTCTGATTCCCTAAATATTTTTTAAGTTTTTGAAAAAGCAAAGTATCTGTTGCTTATTTAGAATATTCTGTGCCGGGGCGCCTGGGTGGCTCAGTCGGTTAAGCCTCCCACTTCAGCTCAGGTCATGATCTCACGTTCGTGGGTTTGAGCCCCGCGTCAGGCTCTGTGCTGACAGCTCAGAGCCTGGAGCCTGCTTCCGGTTCTGTGTCTCCTCCTCTCTCTGCCCCTCCCCCTCTCATGCTCTGTCTCTCTCTGTATAAAAACTAAATAAAACATTAAAAAAAATTTTTAAAAGAACATTCTGTGGCATCGCCAGCAGTTATAATTGAACCTCCGATAAAGATGGAAAGGCTAAATCTCAAATCTTTCCTTTGAAGTCTGTTTCTTACCTGCATCCTGGGATACCTTATGCCATGCATTTTGCCTCACTGGCCAGCATAGTTTTCATAACCTGCTTGGTTCCTGATACTGTTGTCCTGACTTAGGCTGTGGATGCGGCCCAGAGGTATAAGACTGATGGGTGTGTACCTTGCCACTGGCCTCCGTTCTCACCATGTGCGACAGCCTCCCTGAGGGCTGGAGGGTAGTGTCTGATGGTTGCATTTGAGTCCCTAGATTCAGCACCTTAACTGTAGAAAGCAGTACAGTTTCTTTGTTGGTAAAATGAGTGGGGTTCAAGTAGTTGAATGTAAAAATCTTCTGCCAATATGTTTCTCCTTCATGCGTCTTTACCTGTGTTTTCCTAGGGGCTCATCTCCAAAGCATATCCTTACTTCTGAGCACCTGTCACTATACAACAAGCCGTCAAAAGCCCACTGCAGGTGGCTTGGCCCCTCTCTTTCCTTCCTCTGTCCTTGAAAGCTTTGTGAAAGCATCTTCAGAGCTCACAGGCACCCTCTCCTCCCCACTTGCGGCAGTGCTGATTCGGCGTCTGTGTCTTCCACTCCTTTTAAGAGCTATGGCTAAAATCACTACTGCTTGCACATGGGTAAGTCCATTGATTATTTTTCTGGCTTTACGTTATTTATTATTTCTGTTACATTTGGCATTGGATATTCTTTCATTCACATACCCAACTTTTCGGCTCATTTCCTCTGTGACTGTTTCATTGTGGTTTTGTTCCAAATTATCTCCTGCTTTAGTTTTCATGGACTTGTCTTTCCAACTTTTTGACATTTTCAAAGGTTTACCCTCTCGCCTTTAATCTCACTCTGTTTATACAGTCATCTCATTTAGACCTATGGCTTAATATATATCTTCTTGCTAAATATTTGAAAATTGAGGATTCTAATTTCTGATAACAGTCGGCTAGGTAATTGAGATCACTTGTCCCATTGAAAACCATTACAATAATTGAGACCAATTGTCCCACTGAAAACTGTTTCAAATGCCAAAGAAAAAATAAAAATCCCCTTGCCTGGGGGCACTTGGGTGTGTCAGTTTGTTAACCAGCTGATTCTTGACTTTGGCTCCTGTCATGATCTCAGGGTTATGGGATCAAGCCCCACATTGTGATGTCAGCACAGAGGCTGCTTGGGGCTCTTTCTGTCCCTCTGTCTCTCTCCCCTGCTCACGTGTGTGCTCTCTCTCTCTGAAGCAAAAAAATAGAAAGATCACTAAATTACCTTTAATAAAACTAAGGTGCCTGGGTGGCTCAGTCATTTAAGTGTCTGACTTCAGCTCACGTCATGATTTCACGGTTCTTGAGTTCGAGCCCCGTGTTGGGGTCTACACTGACAGCTTCTGTGTCTCCCCCTCTCTGCCCCTCCCTGCCCTTTCCCTGGTAACACTCTATTTCTCTCTCAAAAACAAATAAACAAAAACATCAAATGAATAAAACCTTAAAAAATAAAAGAATTAATTGTGATTTTACCAGGATTGGAACTTGACATCTCTAGAGACAGCTACCTTCTCCAATTCTCTGTCTAATCCTGCTTTTTCTACTCACCAAATTCCTGCATCTGATTTCTCTGTGCAAGTTCAGCTTCCACAGGATTTTGGCTTTCTGTGACTTTTCATTTTATTCGGCTTTTTGTTAAGGACATTTTAAAAAACACATAAAAACAATCGTACAACAAACTACCGTTTGTCATTGCCTTCCTCGAACAGTTATTGACTTTTCCAGTACTTCACATTTCCCTGTGCATTCTGTGCATGTAAGCATGCATGTTGTTTCCTGCAGTAGTTCTTTAAAGCTAACTTCAGTTATGTATGAATCAGAACTTTTTTTCTGATGCAACTACCATGTCATTATGAATCCTTGAGAATTAATACTAGTTCCTTAATAGCCTCTAATACCTAGCTCATGTTTTCATCCCCCAGATTGTAGTAAAGATGCTTTTTAATTTCTCATTGTTACATCATGGAGATGTTTTTCTCTTCTCCTAATACTTCCTGTAAATTGATAGATCTGAAGACTTGATATTAGGCAGTAATTCATTATGGATGACTCCATGTCATCTTTTAGTGTTTTATCTTTAAGATAATGATGAAAGGGGCACCTGGGTGCCTCAGTCTGTTAAGGGTCCAACTCTTGACTTCGGCTTGGGTCAGGATCTCACTGTTTGTGAGCCCAGCATTGGTCTCTGCACTGATGGTACAGAGCCTGCTTGGGATTCTCTCTTCCTCTCTCTCTGCCCCTCTGCACTGATGGTACAGAGCCTGCTTGGGATTCTCTCTTCCTCTCTCTCTGCCCCTTCCCACTTGCTCTCTCTCTCTCTCTCTCTCTCTCTCTCAAAATAAATTAAAAAAAAAACTTAAGATAATAATGAAAAGTTTTAGCATTCAGTTATGACTCTCAAATGTGCTAATACTATCTTCCTTCTGTCCTTATTTACTGGAATTCTATGAAAAGAAATTTACCACATCACGCTCTTGCTACTCTGCATCTAAACGTAAGGGGAAGGGAGAGCAAACACTTGGCAGCGATGAGTTGGTGTTCTAGCGATTTCTGTGGTGTCCAATGATACTTATTTTTTTTTAGTATAATCTTAAGGATTTTGGTATACTTGCTATACTTTAATTCATCATAGTCATTATTTTTTTCTTAAAGCTATATAAATGGTCCAGTAGGGGTCTTTTAAATTTTTCATCCTTTCGTGATAACATTATTGGACTTTTATTCCTCTCTTGCATTCTGCACGAAAAACAGTCAGATTCATCTTTTTTCTTTCCAGGCCTTTACATTTTGTAGATCAAACTATTAATGTTGAAGAGAAATAGCATGCATCTAGTTACTCTGATATTTCAAATCAAAATTTGAAATTTCATATTTTACTTAAATTCTTTGATTTTATACTTCTGTGTTTCTCTTGATGAAAATATTGGTTCTTAAAAATATTAACACTACTCTTTGCTTTTTCCTACAGCATACCTGTAGTGGTTTTGAAATAATAATCCAAGATATTTTGACCATTTTCTCAAAAATGAAGTAACTATTTCTGTCTATGATTTGCAGCCTTATTCATAATAATGTTAGATGTTATTTGTTTCAGTCTCCCCAACCCCAGTATTTAGGGATTGTTTTATGGGATGATTTTTATGTATGTAAGATAATTACCTAGTTCCAGTGTCCAAATGTGTAATAAGGTATGTTCCCATAAAACTATTTTTTATTCTTCCCACCTATTTTCTCCATTGCGCTGTAGATAATTATTTCAGTTACAGTTTTGTTATTCTTCCATAATGATACTCAATACATAATTCTAGGATATTAATTAGCAGTTTACTCATTTATTTTTATTATTTTTTATTATAGTTTATTGTCAAGTTGGTTTCCATATAACACCCATTGCTCATCCCAACAAGTGCCCTCCTCCGTGCCCATTTTCCCTTCTCCCCCATCAACCCTCAGTTTGTCCCCAGTACTTAAGAGTTTCTTATGGTTTGCCTCCCTCCCTCTCCTTCACTGTTTTTTCCCCTTCCCCTCCCAAATGGTCCTCTGTTAAGTTTCTCCTCTTACACATATGAGTGAAAACACATGGTATCTGTCTTTCTCTGCCTGACTTATTTCACTTAGCATAAACCCTTGATTTCTATCCACGTTGCTACACCATTTATTTTTAAATGTATATTTAATTATTTTTGAGACAGCACAAACAAGGGAAGGGCAGAAAGAGAGAGACAGACAGACAGAGAGACACACAGAGAGAGAGCATCCCAAGCAGCAGGTTCTGTGCCTGTAGGCACAGAACTCACGTGGGGCTCAAACCCACAAACCGTGAAGCCATGACCTGAGCTGAAATGAAGAGTTGGACATCTCAGTTAGCAATTTAGAAACAAAAAGTTACATCATGTTATACATCTAAATAATGGTGTAATTAGTGAACAGACACACATAAGTTAGACACTTAAAATTTAAAAACAATTTTTTTTGATAGAGCGCATGAGCAGGGGAGGGACAGAAAGAGAGGGTGACACAGAATACGAAGCTGGCTCTACACTCCAAGTTGTCAGCACAGAGCCCCATGCAGGGCTTGAAGTCACAGTCCCTGAGATCATGACCTTAGCTGAAGTCAGATGCTGAACTGCCTGAGCAGCCCAGGCACTGCCGCATTCTCTGCATCTGGCTCTGGAAATCTGAAAATGAGTAACCACTTCATGGAAACCCCTCCCAGGAAGAGCAGCTAGAGGGGCTGGGGGTCTGGCGGTGTCCGCAGGGCCATGGCTTTGGTTCTGATGTCAGCCCTCAGATGTGCCTCCCACCACATCTTGCTACAGATACGTAGGCATATAGTACTTGGCTGTACTCATGGGCTTTCCTAGAGTTTCACCGCTTAAAAGTGACATGAGAAGGAAGCAAACTTTGACTCATCTGGCTCTTAGTGTCACATTCTTTACTATTGTAGCTTGTATAAAACATTTACTAAATAGAATGCTACAGACAGTAAATAAAAATTAGCAAAAGAACATTTCATGAATAATTACACAAGCAACATAAAAAAATGCATTTGAGTGGGCACACATGTTAGATAATTAGTAAGAGAATAAACAAGATGTATGTTTATTGGATAGATTTGACATTAAAATTATGCAACTTTAAGGTGTATGTTCCACTACTTTGGTATTGTATATTGTGATATGGTTCCTGTTATAATGATATTTATCACATTACATATTTATTACAACTTAGTACAAAATAGTACAATATTACTGGCCATGTTCAATAAATGCATATTAAATCCCTACAGCTATTTTATTTTAGGTTTATTTATTTATTTTGAGAGAGAGAGTGCACAAGTGGGGTAGGGGCAGAGAGGGAGAGGGAGAGAGAATCCCAAGCAGGCTCTGCACTGTCAGCGCTCATCCTAATGCTGGGCTCCATCCCATGAACTGATTGAGCCAAAAGCAAGAGTTGGACACTTGGGCCACTGGGAGGCTCAGTCGGTTGAGCATCTGATCACATGGACTGGGCTCTGTGCTGACAGCCTGGAGCCTGGAGCCTGTTTTGAGTTCTGTGTCTCCCTCTCTCTCTCTGCCCCTCCCCCACTCACACTCTGTGTCTTTCTCTCAAAAATAAATAAACATTAAAAAAATTAAAAAAATTGTTGGACACTTAACTGAGCTGCCTCGATGCCCCTGTAGCTGTCATATACTTGTTAGACCTCTGTGCCCTTAAACACCATGAGTCTTCTCTCTCAACCCCCATCTCCTGGTAACCACCATTTAATTCTTTATCTTTTTTTTTTTACATGTTCATTTATTTTTTATTCCACATATGAGCAGTATCATACTATACTTGTCTTTGGCTGTTTTCATTTAGCATAACGTACTTAAGGTCCATTCATATTGTCATAAAAAGTGGGACATCCTCCTTTCTCATAGGTCATTTCCATTCCATTGTGTATGTAGACCATATATTTTTATCCATTTAGCCATTGATGGGCATTTGGGTTATTTTTTTATTTTGGCTACTGTGATCAATGCTGCAAAAAACAAAGGTATGTGTGTATCTTATATCCATAGGATATAAAAAAAAGAATTTGACGTTCCCAGAAGTGAAATTCATGAATTGTATGGTGGGTCTATTTTTTAGTTTTTGAGGAACCTCCATGGTGGTTGGATTACTTTACATTCATTGCCCCCACAGAGTAGAAGGGTTCCCTTTTCGCTGCATCCTCACCAGCACCTGTTGTGGCCTGTCCTCTTGATGACAGCCATATGAGGTCATGTCTCACTGTGGTTTTTATTCATAGTTTCTTGATGATTAGTGATGTTGAGCACTTTTTTTTTTAGTTGTTTTTTTTTTTTTTAATGTTCATTTATTTTTGAGAGAGAGGGAGAGACAGAGTGTGAGCAGGGGAGCAGCAGATAGAGAGGGAGACACAGAATCCGAAGCAGGCTCCAGGCTCCAAGCTGTCAGCACAGAGCCCAATACTGGGCTTGAACTCACAACCCGTGAGCTCATGACCTGAGCCGAAGTTGTACACATACCGACTGAGCCACCCAGCAGCCCAAGCATTTTCTCATGTTCCTGTTGATCATTTTGATGTTCCTTTTGAAACAATGTCTATTTAGTTACGCCTATTTTAATAATCTGACTGTTGGTTTTTTTTGTTGTCATGGTCACTGTTCTTATCATGTTAGCCCTTAACAAAGTTAGATATTAACCCCTTATCTGATGTATGGCTTGCAAATATTTTTCCCATTCTGTAGGCTGCCTTTTCATTTTGTTAGTTCTTTTTTTTTTTTTGCTGTGCAGAAACTTAGGCGTTTATTGTAGTTTCATTTGTTGATTTTTGTTTTTGTCGTTTGTGCTTTTGGTATTGTGCCCCAAATATTGCCAAGGCCAATTTCAATGAGCTTTTTCTGGAGTATTACGGTATCTGGTCTTAGGTTTATGTCTTTGATGCATTTTGTGTTCATTTCTCTGAGTGTGAGGTAGTGTTCAATTTCAATTCTTCAGTGTGTTTCTCCACACTGGCTATACAATGCGTATAGTTTGTAATTAGAAAGTGGGATACTTCTGGATTTGTTCTACTTTTTCTCAGAATTGCTTTGGGAATTTGAGATCTTCTGTGGTTCCACACAAATTTTCTTCCATTTATCTGAAGAATGCTGTTGTTTTGTTGGATAGTGCATTGACTCTACAGATAGCTTTTGGTAGCATGGCCATTTTAACGACATTCTTTCAACCCATGACCATGAAATGTTCTTTCCATTTGTTTGCATTTTTCATTAATTTCTTACAGCAAACTCTTGCTGTTTTCATTGTGAAGATTTTTCACTTCACTGCTTAAATTTATTTCTAAGTATTCTAATGTTTTTATGCTATTGTGAATGGAATGGTTTTCTTTATTTGCAGTCTGATGCTTCATTATGAGTGTCAGTGTTGCTGATTTTATAACCTAATATACTGAAATAATTTCAACAACTTTTTTTATTGATTCTGAGATTTTATGTATAAGATCATGTCATCAGCAAATAGTGATGATTTTACTTCTTCTTTCCTTATTTGGATGACTTCTATTTCTTTGTCTTGCCTAAGTGCTCTGGCTAAGACTTTTGGTACTATATTGAGTGGGAGTGGTGAGAGTGGGCAACCCTGTCTTGTTCCTGATTTCAAGGGATATCTTTCTATTTTTCTCCATTAAGTGTAATGTTAGCTGTGGGTTTGCCATATATGGCCTTTCTTATGTTGAAGTATGTTCCTTTTATACATTATCTCTTAAAGGTTTTTATCATGAAAGGATGCTGTAATTTTTTTTCAAATACTATCTATTGAGATAATCTTATGATTTTTAACTTGCATTTTGTTGATTTGATGAATTTTATATTTATTGAGTTGTATATTCTTGAATCATCCTTTTATCCCAGAAATAAATCCCACGTGGTCATGGTGTATAGTCTTTTTAATGTGTTCTTAAATTTGTTGTGTTGAGATTTTTTGCATCTATATTCATCAGGGTTACTGGTCGACAGTTTTCTTGCCATATTCTTCCTGGTTTTGATATCAAGGCAGTACTGGCTTTGTGTTGGTTTAGAAGTGTGCCCTCGGGGCGCCTGGGTGGCTCAGTCGGTTAAGCGTTGGGCTTCGGCTCAGGTCATGATCTCACGGTTCGTGGGTTCGAGTCCCGCTTCGGGCTCTGTGCTGACAGGTAGCTCAGCTCAGAGCCTGGAGCCTGCTTCGGATTCTGTATCTCCCTCTTTCTCTGACCCTCCCATGCTTCCGTTGTCTTTCTCTGTCTCTCAAAAAAAATAAACAAAAAACATAAAAAAAAAGTGTGCCCTGAAGAATTTGAGGGGAATTGGTGTTAATTCTTTAATGTTTGGTTGTCAGGCCCTAGTGTTTTCTATGTTGGGAGATTTTTAAATACTGACTCAATCTCTTGACTCATTATTAGTCTTCAGATTTCCTATTTCTCCCAGTCTTGGTAGGTTGTATATTTCTAGAAATGTATTCATTTCTTCTAGCTTATGTAATTTATTGGCATGTAACTGTTCATAGTAGTCTTTTAAAATTCTCTGTAATTTTGTAGTATCAGTTTAATGTCACCCTTTTAATTTAATATTTAATTTATTTGAGCCATCTTTTCTCTTAGTCTACGTAAAGAGTACTCTGTTTTATTTTTGATCACTTTTATATTGTTGCTCTCATTTATTTCTATTCTGATTTTTATTATTTCCTTTCTTCTAACTTTGGGCTTAATTGATTATTCTTTCTAATTCCTTGAGGTGTTAAGAGGTATAAAGTTAGGTTGTTTGAGGTCTAACTTCATAGTACATGACTTATTTCTATAAGCTTTGCTCTCAGAACTGCTTTTGCTATATCCCACAAAAGATGATATGTTTATTCTCCTTTGTTTTAAGGTAATTTCTTATTTCTCTTATTATTTCTTCTTTGATCTTTTGGTTGTTTAGAAAAGCATTGTTTAGTTTCCACATATTTGTGGATTTGCTCAATTTCCTCTTGATGTTTATTTCTAATATCATAGCATTGTGGTCAGAGAAGAGAGTTGGTATGATTTTAATATGCTTAAATTTGCTAATACTTATTTTGTGGCCTGTCTTATGACCTATTCCAGAGAATGTTCTGGGTTCACTTAAACAATATGCATTCTACTGCTGTTTGATGGAATATACTGTACCTATCAAGTATTTGTTCTAAAATGTGGGTTCAATTCCATTTCCTTGTTGATGTTCCGTCTTGGTGATCTACTCATTGCTGATAGTGGGCCATTGAATTCCCCTATTATTGTATTGTTGTCTGTTTCTCTATTAATATCTGTTAGCATTTGCATAGTAGATTTTAGTGCTCAGGTTTGGGGAGCATTAATATTAATATATCTTCGTGGTGTATTGATCTCATAATTATATGCCACCTTTTGTCGCATGTTACCATTTTTGATTTGAAGTCTGTTTTGTCTTATACAAGTATGGCTACACACATCTTGGTTTGCTTGGAGCATCATCTTCTATCCTTTTATTTTGAGCGTCTCTGTGTCTTAAGGCTGAAATGAGTTATTAGAGGGCAGCATGTAGTTGGGGCTTTTTTTTAATCGAAGCAGTCATGTGGTGCCTTTTGGCTGATGAGTGTAATCTATTTACATTTATATTTATTAACATGTGAGGACTTACTACTAACATTTTATCTTTTGTTTTCTGGTTGTTTTGTATTCCATTGTTTGTTTTTCCTACTGTTTCTCTCTACTTTTTAAAGTTAGTTGTTTTTTATGACGATTTGCTTAGTTTTCCTTTTTTTTTAATGTCTCATATCTCTGCTTTAAATTTTTGTTTTGTATTACCATGAGTTTTGCATAAGATGTTTCATAGATGTAAGAATCTGTTTTTTCTGAGAGCACTTGATCCTCATTTGCCTATCCAAGTTCCATTATTTCCTTCCTCCCCTTTTATATTTTTGCTATACCTAATTATCCATTCTTATACCGTCAGTTCATTATCAAATAGTAGTAGCTATAGTTTAATGTTTCTTTTTCCTTTAACCTTGGTGACCTAAAAGCAACATATTCTAAAATAATTATAATTATTATATAATATAATAGGATCTTCTGATCCTAATTATCACTTTACTCAGAGTTTTGTGTACTTTTGTCTCTTCATTTTGGGTAAAAGATTTCCTTTTTAAAAGTCATTTATTTGGAGAGAGAGAGAGGGAGAGGAAAAGTAGGGGAGGAGCAGAGAGAGAGGAGGAGGAGAGAGAATCCCAAGCAGGCTCTGTGCTGTTACCACAGACCCCAGTGCGGGGGTTGATCTTGCAACCATGAGATCATGACCTGAGCTGAAATCAAGAGTAGGATGCTTAGCCAACTGAGCCACACAGGTGCCCCTCGAAGAATTCCTTTCTTATATCATTTCTTAGAAATCAGATGTAGTGCTGGTGAGCTACCTCAGCTTTTGTTTTCTAGGAAAACCTTTATTTCTTTTTCATACCTGCAGGATAACTGCTGGATAACATATTCTTGGCTGAAAATTTTTGTATTTTGAAATACTTTGAATATGTCATTCTACTCTCCCCTGGCCTGTGGAGTTTTTGCTGAGAAATCTACTGAAACTCTAATGAGAGTTTCTTTGTAGGTTACTTACTTTTCTCCCCTGGCTGCCCTTTATCATTGCCTTTTGACAGCTTCATTACAATGTGTTTTAGAGAAGGTCTTTGTGCATTAAGATAGGAAGATGATCTAGTAGTTTTGTAGACTTCCATGTCTAGTTCTTTTCCTCAGGTTTGGGAAGGTCTCAGATGTTATTTCTTTAAGCCCTCCTGCTTCCTTCACTTTTTATTCTCCTATACCCATTATTATGTTGACTTTCCTTTTTTATTTTTTATTTTTATTTTTATTTTTATATAGTTTATTACCAAGTTGGTTTCCACGTAACACCCAGTGCTCTTCCCCACAAGGGCCCCTCTTCATGACCATCACTCACCCTTCCCCTTACCCCCTCCCTCTTCAGCCCTCAGTTTGTTCTCAGCATTCAGAAGTCTCCAGCATTCTTCTCAAAGCTAGAACAAATTATCTTAAAATTCGTATGGAACCACAAAAAACCCCGAATAGCCAAAGTAATATGTTGACTTTTCTAATGGAGTCTCATAGGTCTTGTCAGATTTCTTTACTTTATTTTACTTTTTTTTAGATATTAGTTTTCTCTGTTCCTCCTGAATCATTTTTAGATTTTTAACTTCTTAATTGCTTATTCTCTCTTCCATTTGGTCTGCTGTATTTCTATTGCATTCTATGCATTTCTTCATCTCAGAAGAATGTGTGTGTGTGGGGGGGGGTTTAGAATTTCAATCTCTTTGGTAAAGTATTCCTTCAGTAACTTTGTGAGCTCAGTGAATTACTTTTCTGAGTTTTCTTGTACTTCACTGACCTTTTTTATAACAGCTATTTTGAATTCTCTGTCAGATGGCAATCTTCCATGAGTTTGAGTTGTTTCTGGAGGATTTTTTTTGCTTTCTTTTCTTGTGTGTGTGTGTGTGTGTGTGTGTGTGTGTGTATGTGTGTGTGTGTTACCATGTTACCATGATTTTTCATGGTATTCCAGATGTGCCTCTGCTGGCACATTTGAGTAGTGAAAACACTTTCCTTATTTAGATGGAGTTTTGTTGACTGATTTCTACAGCCCAACAGGTTGACCTCTAGAAGCTGTTCTTTTGTTTTACAGCAGGTGGCTCTATACCACAAGTTTTGGGTTTCTTCTAACTGAGCTGCTACATGGCAATATTTGGGAGCTCACATGAAGCAAAAGAGAAAAAGTAGTGGTAGGGGGCAGGTGGCAACAAAATAAGGGACAGTGCGTGCAACAGTGTGTGCTTGGCCTTTGGAGCTGTGAGTGTGCCCATGGCCTGGTTGGGAAGTCCTTCAGTGAGGGAGTCCTGGGTGGTCCTCTTGGTGGACTCTAGGGGCAGGTAGCAGGTAATGTTTCTCTCTGTCTGTCTCCTTCTTTCTTTTCCCTCCTCTGCTGCAGATGTTTCTGCTCCAGGGGGGAGGGGGCAGGGCTAAAGTGCAGCAGGATCCTTCAGCCTGCAGAGCTGCATAGACTTTCTCACCACCCTCCATCCCTCTGCTGCCCCCTCAGGTTGGCAGCTTCCCCCTTACCCCCACATTGCCAGCCTGTCCCCAGGTTAGCTTTCGTTGTACACACGTACGTATATGTCTGGTGTCCTGATAGGCTGTGCGGAAGACGTTTTTTGGGTTATGGATATCTACTAATTATAAATGGAAGGGGAGGGGACAAATGGAACGATTCACACCATCTTGATGTTCAAGATAATGTTTCTTTTCAATACAGTTAAGTGACAGCATATGGTTCTTAAAATTCTGTCAATTATATTTTGGAATTTGAATTACTTTTTAAATGTTAGAAATATATTATTAAATATCTTCCAATTGATTGGAAGCAATAGCAACTTGAGACCATGTGGAAAATAGTAAGATTAGGGAACCTCATGGAAAACATAATCAATAAAAGTCCTTTTTTTTCCCTTCCCAACACTGTAGGAAGGAAATAAGTAAATAGAATGCAAAATACCTACATCATAATTAAGGAATTTAATCCAGTATTTCCCATTTACTGTCCCTTGCTACCTAAGTCATTTTTATTTAATGAAGATAATAGGCATATGAGAAGTTTATTTTTCTGCCTGGTCCTTCTGATAGACAAGAAACCTTTGTATTTTATCTATATATCTCCCTTCCTATGGCTCAGGCAGGGTGATCTAACGTTTTAATAGGCTGTGTGCATTTCAGATCTTTTCCTGGAATCCAGGTTTCAAATCTTACTTCATTTGACATAGTTTCTCCTAGAATATCTTAATCTTTTTTTTTTTTCTTGGTTCACAGATACCTTTGAGAATTTGAGAAAGTCTTAGTTCTTTGTCCACCAAACTAATATTTCCTATGGATAATGAATGGCCGTGGCGTGAGCTGAGGAATAGCTGTGTCTATGAAATAGTTGTGTACTAGTCGGACATGGTTCAGTGAAGACCAAGACCATTTTTCTGTTTAGTGATAATCTGATTTGGGCCACTTACATCTGAATTATCCCAAATATGACATTTTTGTTTACTGATTCTAATTTGTTAATTATATCAGCTAGGATAAGATAGGCTATGTGGCAAGAAAAGAAAGCCAGCTTTTCTCCCCTTACAGACTGTTATAGGCGGGTGTCCTACATGTGGGGATTCCTCATCCAGGGCTCTCTGACTTACTGCAATCCTGTAATACCATGTTACAACAGCTGGAGAGTGGAGGAAGGAAAGAAGATGATGTCCTGGCTCTTCCATAGTTCTGCACAGAAATGAAGTGTTACTTCTCATACTTTACTAGTCAGAGTCAGATACATGGCAATGTCCAAATTCAAGAAGTTGAACTCTCATACTTAATTTTAGTAACAAAACTGATTAAGTACCAGTTATGGGAAATCTAATCAACGGAGCAGTGGTTCATGGGAAGGCTACGAAATACTAAGGCTTAGTAGGTATTTTAAACATATTTAATATAAATCAACAATGCCCACTTACAATAGAGTGGGGTGCCTGGCTGGCTCAGTTGGTTGTCTAACTCCTGATTTTGGCTCAGGTCATGATCTTAAACTTTGTGATCGAGCCCCATATTGGGCTCTGCACTGTCAGTGTGGAGCCCACTCTGGATTTCTCTGTTTCCAACTTTCTTTATCCCTCCCCCCTCAAAAAATAAATAAGCATTGAAAAATAATAGGCAGATAGCTTCTATACTAGTAAAAGGGAATTATGAATATTGGCATAATATTTTTAAAAGAATAAGTAGCCAAAGCTTAAAAACTACAATAAGGGTCTAGCAATAATGTCACACAGTAATAGATTAAATTAAAATCAAAGACAAAGACACAGGATTATTCAACTTAGAAATAGTAAAACTTAGAAGACATTTCTTACCAAAAATAGGGAATGAAGAAGCAACTTACCCCGAGTGTCACAAAATAGTTTGATTAGGACTGAGAAATGGAAGTTACATTAGTCTGAAATAAAGAAAAGGTGTCCAACAAAAGGATCAGGCATCTAGAGAAAGAAATTCTCTGTTCCAGTTTATTCCAGGAGGGGCTGGGTGACTGTCAAGGAGACTGCAGAAGATGACTCCGTGCACTTCAAACACTTCCGTTAGCTCTAAATTATGCCATGCAGCCCTGTGCCATCATTTTAAGTTATTCTCGGGGCCATATTATTTCTTGAGTGAATTGTTTTATTTCCCTTTAAACATTCCGTCCTGCCAGTGTCTTGTAGAATCTTTTCCCTTAACTCAGTTTATGGTTGTTAGTATTTATTTAACCAGAGTTCTCTGTTCCTCCCTTTTATTTCCTCTCAATCCTCGGCCTCCCTGGGCCATCTGTCATTTGTCTTTTCTAAAGGAAAACACATTTTCATTTTGTGGATATAAAGATTTGGGGGTATAACTGGACTATGAAAGTGAAGGAGACAGATATTGTTTAATAGGTGTTTCTATACCAGAAAAAGGGCTTGGTTACTCTCCTTCTCCCCATAGATGTTTCTTCACTTAACTGACTTGGTATTGTATATATATTTCATCTGAAGCAAAATTAGAACAACCAAGAGACAGAGCAGAAATGATGCCGCTGCCAATCCATCTTCACCTGGACTTTTTTCATCGAGCCTGTCAGATGCTACGGGGGGAAAGAGACAGAGCTCCAGTGTGACAAATAGGCCCCATGATTATTTTCAACAAGCCACAGAAAAGTAGGACAAAATATCTTAATGTTTTCCTCTTTCCCTTCATCTTTCACTCAACAGAGATTCGCTGTCATTTATAAAGGTCATTGGGCCTGTAAGGAGTCAGACAGAGAAAAAGTTTGGTCCATTCCTCAAGTACACTTTAAATGGTGACTCTATGGAAATACTGTAAAGTAAGGGTTGGAGCCAGAGTGTGTCTACATCTTTAAGGGGAATAGATTTTATTAGGCCACCCACAGTCTTCTCTCTACTTGGGGTTATTGTGAACATCAGATAATACAGCATTTTCATGTGGAAATGACAATGTTTAAAAGCTCATTTTTCTCTTGTTTTTCTGTAGAAAGAGTAGATTGGTTTTGGACATGAAGTTTTAAAGGGGGAAAAAAACTCCACATGGTATCGATACTCTTTGGCACTTAATATATATACTGACTTATTTAGTAACTTTTTTCTCCTCTTGGGAGGCATTTGGAAGTAATAGAGTCCTCAAACTCTAAGTGTGACTACAGCTAACATGAATAAAAGATAGACTAAAATGAATATCTATAGTCACTTAGCCACACTCACTTTGGTCTTGGAAATGGGCATCGTACCTGAAGGATTTATACTAATAGAAGAACCTTTAGAGCATGTACTGGATACAGTGCCTCCCATTTGCTCCTGGGATAAGCCAGCGCTGTACTTAGACTAGGAAACTTGTCACCATAAATCTTTATATGATAGCGTGATGCAGCAGTGACAAAAAGAGATGGCTAATGACTGTTGATTGAATGCCTACTCTGGTGAAAGGCACTGGGGCGGGGGGGTAGGGATCAGAAAACTATTCCAGGAACCTGAAGCCATCAATATTCCATTAGTCTTCATCTCAATTGATGCAGCGACATTTGTAACTACTCTGTACTTCTGAAAAACTTTCAGTGGGCTTCCTGCACAGCTCTCTTCATGCTTCTGTACTTGACCAGCTTCTCTTTCTCAGGTTCCTTGACTAGTTCTCTCTAATCATTGGAGTTGCTCAGAGGATCAGTTTGGGGTCTTGTTTTCTTTGCCCTTACCTGTTCTCCTCTGTCTGCTGATGTCTCGCAAGTTCCTATCTCCAGCCACGAACTCTGCCGTCAGCTCCACGTGTATGGCAGCCTGACTGATCCTTGCTCCCACTTAGATGTAGACTAGGAATATCCAGGTAAACATTTTCAAAACGATTTGCCATTTGTCCCTCAAACCACTGCCCTTTCTTTCAGTCTCGCCGACTCCCTTTTTCACTGGGTCTTTATCCTACTAGTTCCTCAAATAATAACCTTGGAATGGCCTTGAAACTTTTCTTTACCCCCCTACTCTAATCCATTCCATCAGAAAGTTACAACTTTGCTCTCAAATTATATCGAAGCCCTTGGCATTGATTCTGCCCTCAGTCCTGCTCTCAGTTGAGGTCTTGATCTGGTCTCGCTTGGTTATCTGCATGGCCAGAAGGCTCCTATTCTTCAGATTTCAGCTCAGATGTCTCTCTTCCCCCAAATGGTCTGTTGCTGTTTTTAATATAGAGAGCTTCATTAATACTATTTGGTTCTTACTATTAGTCCAAGCTCCACGAGGATAGGACCTTTTCTATTTCATTCACTATTCTATTGCAATACACAAAGTAGGCCTTAAGTATTTCTGTTGTAGGAAAAGGTGAGTGATATAATGAGAGAGTTATAACCATCAGCTACAGGGTGTGCATGGATACTGGTGCCAGAGTAGACAGGAATTTGAGGGTCTTTCCCTTGATACGGGTGTGCTTCCTTCTAAATGTTGCATGTATGCCGAGGAAGAAACAGGCATTCTAAGAAGGGATATGAAGAAAACCTGAGCTAAGTTACAGAGGTGGAAAGTGCAAGGGCATTTGAGAATAGTGGGTGGACAAACAATTACAGTATATTGAAGAGAGGAAATTAGTGTCAGAAATGTAGGTCACAGTCAAATCATGGATAGCCTTAAAATCAAGCAGCACGAATCTTATCATCTCAAAAGGCCTTAGGAGAAGTTTTAAACCAGAGGCCATTAAGAAAGCCATATTTTAAGCTGTTTAATCTGGCTAGGTGAGAATGAGTCTGCTTTCAGTAACACAAAGCCAGCGCAGACGAGGTCATAGTTGAGTGGGAAGTGGAAAGATCTGTGTATTGGTAGAGTGAATGAAAATGAGGAAAGAGGCATTACAAACAAATGAGTGTTTATCTAATAGGATTTCTAAAAATTGGAGGTAGCAAATAACGAGGTAATGCTTACAGTAAAATTTTAGATGCCAAGACTTGGGAAGATGGCAGTCTCATTAACAGAAGCAGGAACTGTGTGGACAGTGGGTCTCTAATATGACTTCTGATTTTACATGTTTTGAACGTGGCTATTATAGCAAATAAGAACATCTAGTCTCTGGCCCCTGATTTAGAATAACTAGGTCTCAGATTTCTAATAGAAATAATACTTTAAATACTGAGAATAAAGAAACTTTTCAGTAGAAGATTTAATTAGAGAGCCAAGATTTGACTTTTGAAGTCCCAGTTTTGAATGCCAAATCTGTGGGGCTAAATAAATACAAAAAGGAAATGAGAAAAAGAGTGGTCAAAGAAAAAAGGATGGTTTGTGTAATACCACAAAAAATTTGGAAAAGATTTTCAGGGAGGAAATGAAGAATACTACCAAATTGTCAAACATTAGCAGAGAATAAAGGCTTTTGTATTTGGAGTCTATGGATCATAGCTAATAACCTGTTTATTTATTAATTTTTTGGTATTCAGTGTTAGAAGAAATTGGTTTAATATAAGATCCTAAAGGTGAGTAAATCATGACAAAACAAATGCAATAGATCTGATAAGATTTACTTGAGAAGTTTGTCAGCAAAAAGGACAGAATTAGTTTGAGGTCAAGATACTTATACAAAGTTTGGGAATGGGAAAAAACTGGGATGACTTTTTTGTTTAATATAGTTTATTGTTGAGTTGGTTTCCATATAACACCCTAGGGATGACATTTTAATTTAATCTTGAGCCTTGCTTAACAATTCCCTCTGTAGGGCAACTCACATATAGGTCATTTGAGCCTAGAGATAAATAGATTTATTTGACTTGCTATTTACTGTTGATTATACATATTACTTCTAATGTTAGAAAATACATGTTATTGGTACTTTGCAATTCTATAAAATTAGAGGTAAATTTATAAATAACTGACAAAATAGTTATTTTCTTTATTATCCAGTAGAAAAAATAATCCCAAAAAGTATGTCTTTTTTTCTCCCCGTAGGACATTAACCAGTTTTGTCTGCCATAGCTATCTTACTTAAACATTGTTTCCCCCCCCACAGAATGTAAAATATAGCTTTTCTAGATTTCTGTTTGGACTGGATTTGTTTCCCTGCCATGCACTCATTCGTGAGTTATATAAAAGTTGGCTGCGTCTTTACTGCTCATTGACATGAAAATTATGCCTTGAAAATTATACCTTGACAGTGTCAAGGTTTTAATTTCTGTTTGATTCCTTTTGTTGTAAGATGGAGAACAGCACTGCACATTGAAATATGAGGGGGAAGATGGGAGACGGCGGAAGTTCTGTCTGGAACTGAGACCGCCTTGCCTTGTTGTTGGCAGGAGTGTGACTTGTGTTCGACGAGCAGGTATTAGAGGTGGATGGTCCAAAAACTGGCCCTCAGAAAGGTGTCCGATGGCTTAAGTTATCAAGAAAAACAGCCACTTGAAGCAAGTCCAGGAGAAGTCTGAACCTTATAGCTCAGGGTTTAAAAAGAAAAGTTACATCAGAGATTCGCAAAACTTGTTCAGACATTGAGTTAAAAATAGAAGACCCTTAAAATTCCTCCTATTTCCTATCTCCTGGCTTTTTACCCTTCCTTGTTAGTTTGATTTCAGAATATATGGACAAAGGAAAATCAGGAAGAAAGCAGAAAAATAATAGAATAAGGTATTAGAAGCACCCAGAGAAGAGAAGATAAAGATTGTAGTGTGAAGGGTCTTCCTCTGTGGCAAAAGCCAGTGCTCAGGGAGTAAGTCAGCATATCATAAACCTGAGCCTGTTTCCTCTTCTATCAACTAAAGGCATTGGCATTACTGTAATACTTTTTCCACTGTAAATTCAGCTTACTTTCTTAACATGGTGGTAAGAACCTATGTATGCTTTTTGTTAAAAAATGCTTTTTATTTATTTTTGAGAGAATGCAAGCAGGGGAGGGGCAGACAAAGGGAGACAGAGGACATGACGTGGGTTCTGGGCTGACAGCAGCAAGCCTCATGTGGGACTTGAACTCACAAAGCACAAGACCATGGCTTGAGCCCAAGTTGGATGCTCCACTGACTGAGCCACCCAGGTGCTCCAATGTATGCTTTTTTAAAAATGTATTTTATATACCTTAAGAAATAGCACGTATAAAAGATAGTCCCCAGAATCTGAGAAGTCTTATTTATAGATGATAGGGCAATTCTTAAATAAACTCTATCAGTAAATTAATGGTTGTGATCCTCTCTACTCGGGCAAAGACGAGAGTCTGGAGCCCTGTGGCTGAAATCTGACAGTGTGTCTGTGTTTAATGAGATTTTCTTTCTACGGAAATGAAACAGTGCTGGCACCTGTTTGGCTCTTAGTGCATATTAGGTGAATGAGTGATTGCCCAGATGAACAAATGGATGAATAAAGTTAGGGATGAATATCTATTGTGCACCCTATGTTCCCAGTTGGGAAAACTTTAAATAGGTAAGCAAAAGAGAAGTGATAAAAAATAGATCTGGTAAGTGCTATGAAGGAGATAAGCTGATGAGTTAGAGGCACTGGAAGGCTCCCCCGAATTCACACCATCAACTACAACGTCTAGATACACAGGGTCAGAAAGCCAAGGAGCTTCTACTTCAGTCTGTTGTTACTGGTTGAGGGCCTCCGAGGTGCGGGCAACAGATGTAAACTTTCAGGTGCTTCCAGGTCTTGGTCCACAGACAGAGACACTCCTGTCGCCCAAGGGAATTCTTTACAAGAAGCCTCTCAACTGCAGGGTTTGGGAGGCCAAAGCGCTGTGAAGCCAGGAAGAGGATCACAGATAGTAAAGGGATCCAAGGGAATGTGGGCTGACATTATCCATCCAAATGGGCAGACTTGTCCATGAGTATCCTTTGCTGTCAGCTACTGCTAAGAAGATCATAGTAACTTGGTGAGATATTTTGAAATCACCATGACTGCCAAAGCTGTCCTTGGAATTTAATTACCAATAGAAAATTTGAAGAACTGGTCCAAGTACTTAATTTGATCATGAAATGAAAATAAGTTTTTCCTCTCCTGGTAGAAGTTAAATTTCATGACTGCTCCAAAGCAAAACTGACCAGAGGCTAGAGGTGGCATTTTTTAACTTTTATTTTTGAGAGAGAGACAGAGCACAAGCAGGCGAGGGGCAGAGAGGGAGGGAGACGCAGAGTCTGAAGCAGGCTCCGGGCTCTGAGCTGTCAGCACAAAGTCTGATGCAGGACTTGAACTCAAAAACTGTGAGATCATGACCTGAGCTCAAGTCGTACGTTTAACTGACTGAGTCACCCAGGTTCCCCTAGAGGTGGCATTTTTAAAGATGTTTTATGTACCAGTTGGAAATATTTTGTGGGATTTCTTAGATCTTTGGACTTTCTTCAATGTTTTTGCTTTACCTGACTTTGTTTTCCACTATAAAACACAGAGCCCTTAAAATTAAGATCACCCCAAGTAAAATTTATGTTAATAAAAGTCACTTTAGTCTTTAGATGTAAGTTAGCATTTGGGTATATTTACTTTCTGAAGGTCTCTGTGTTTTAACTTCAATCGGGGTAATTATATTTAAAGAGAATTATGAATCTGTTTGCCAATGCTGCCTTAAGCACATACTTTCCAAAGGTATTTCTTGAGTCTAATTACAAGGTAACATAATGCAGTTTTAAAAATTACAGAAAAATGTGTTGATTTTAATCTTCGGTCCATGTGAAAGATTTATAAGATACTGAGTAAGATGCTAAAAATCTGAGTCATGGTTTAGGTATCTATAAAATGGAAATAATTGTGACAGCTTTATGAGCTTGTGAGCGATAACTGTGTAAAGCACATCTCGGTGCATGAGAATATAGGGAATACTTTGTAAATGGTAATGACATCATTAGGAACAGTGTCAGCGGCAGCAGGAACAGTAGTGATAATGACGGTGGTGATACTAATGGTAGCAGAAGTATGCAGCAGTAATCCCAGCAGTAATGACTAATGACAGGGGTTTAAAGTCTTTCTTTACCTGCACATCTCTGCGTGTCCAAACAGTTTGTGATCTATTGCAATGCACGTTGCAACTGACCAACCCCCACATTTTCTGACACATCCCCTTCTCTTTTGCTTTTTTGTTCTTTTCATAACACCCATTATTCTAACATATGACATAGTTTACTTTTTTTTTTATATATCTACTGCTTACTTTTTGTGTCTTTTCTACATCCATCTCATTGAGAATGCCAACCAACACCCGCATGGCACAGGCAATGAGAAACTACACTTTTTTAGTCTATCAGTGAATGAATGAGGTTTGACAGCATGCTGTTGGTTTCAGGGTGTATTTCTGATGGCCCCATAGGAAGTGAAACAAGTGTTTTAAATGAATTGTTTTGTTGTTTGTTTTTATTTGAGAGAGAGAGAGAGAGAGCGAGCGAGCATGCGTGCGTGCCCACGAGGGAGAGGCAGCACAGGGCAGAAAGAGAGAGAATCTTAAGCAGGCTCTGCACTCAGGGTGGGGTCTGACATGGGCAGGGTTCGATACCAGGACCCTGGGATCATGACCTGAATTGAAACCAAGAGTTGGTCGCTCAACCCACTGAGCCACACAGGAGCCTTGAAACAAATATTTAAAAACATTTTTTTAAAATTATGACTTTGCTTATTTTGAATTATATTTCAGAGGTCTTAGATGCAGGTCTTCAAAACAACTTCTCCAAGAGGGAGCAGGACACATATTTAGGGATATTTCAGATAGGAAGATATTTTTGCTGTTTTTACATGGTCGCTAGTTGACTACAGAACAAGTTGGGCCTAAAATTACTGGATCACCAAATTGTTCCTAAAAATCTATAGGCATTTGTTATATTGTCATCTAGAATTTAGTTTTGCTGAGCGGTCTAAGGCTAGTCAGGAAATCTATATATAGTAATATACATAAATATATGTAGTAATGTATATAAAATATATAGTACACCTATGTATATACAGATTGTATATTACCGAAAAATTATGCAGATTGATAAACAGAACTTAAGTATATTTTGATTTAACAGATGATATTTTTTGTTTCCCAATTTTGCTTAATAAGCCAGTTATATGCACATAAATAAGCTATACCTCTCTTGAAAAAGATATGTCTAGAAAGGTATTTGTCAACAAGCCAACCATATAGATTCCCTTGGCTTGCTCTTTCTTCACTGTCAAGATTTTGAGCTACATGCTGGGTAGATGTGCATAGCTGTTACTTTTATTCCCAGAGAATGGCAGGTTTTAGTTGACTGGGACTCTAGTAAATTGAATCTTTTCTTAGACCACTTCCTGGCCTTTTGGTACTCCAAAAATAAACCAACAGACAACATTAAAACTTGTCTCTAGTATGCATTTGCACCAGGCATCTCTTCTATCTGGACACTCTGCCTGTGCCTGATACTTGGGGGGATTACAGTGCACGTGTACGGAGGGTCTGGATGACTCCGGTGGGTTAAGTATCTGACTCTTGATTTTGGCTTAGGTCAGGCTTAGGTCATGATCTCATGAACCTTGTCATCAAGCCCCTGTCAGGCTCTGCATGGCATCAAGCCTGCTCAGTATTCTCTCTCTGTTTCCATCCCTGCCCCACTCATGCTCTTGTGCTCTCTCTCTCCCTCAAAATAAATAAATCAACTTAAAAACAAAACACACCTGCAAGTGTGTAACAACACATAGGTGCCCACTTACTCTGAGACAGATCGTGTGTGTGTGAAAGGGGTGGTGGTGGTCTTTTTCTGCATGTTGAAAAAGAAATACCATTATCAGAGATGGAGGGTGGGGAAATAACACGTAGGCTGCCTTAAACCACAGCACCAATATCATAGATGGCGATTACTCGGTTTTCTGAGGTGAAGAAAACCCCAAGTTGGCAAACCCAGGCAGGCGTGATAAACTGTATTCCTTTGTAGTATCACATGAACGTAGCACATGTTCATCAGCAGTTATATTTCTTAATGTTGCTACAGTAGTCCATATTTCAAAGAAAGCCTTCCATATTTGAAGGATATGTAATGGTGTTACAGGTTGTCATCTTTTCTTTGACTTTATATTTATTTTATTGTGAGGTTGTGAAAATTGCATCAAGCCAATATTGCCGAATCAATTTTAAATCATAGGCTGTATTTGTATTTTCTTTTGATGCGATTCAAAAGATTCACGGGAAAGTAGCAAACTGTTTGAAGTTTGGAAAGTGGTTTAATAAAGAGACTAGGAAAAATCAGATGAATGTTTTATTGTTTTTTTCTGTATAAAGTCATTTTTTAAAGGTGGTAAAAATGGATCTTCTGGATGGCTCATTCAGTTGAGTATCAGACTTGAACTCAGGTCCTGACCTCATGATTTGTGGGTTCAAGCCCCGTGTTTTGTGCTGACAGTGTAGAGCCTGATTAGGATTCATTCTCTCTCTCTCTCTCTGTTCCTCTCTTCCTCTCCCCTCCCCCTCCTCTCTCCCTTTCTTTCAAAATAAAATAACTTTAAAAAGGAAGTGTTTAGTGGTGTACATTTTTACAGAAGCAAATCATAAAGCCTTATAAATAATAAGAGCAAATAAAGACTTCTCAGCTATGGAGCCTGCTTAAAACTCAACTACTACTTTATTTGTTAGGACTTACAATAGTACTAATACAAATGAAAGAAAATAATTAAATGGAAAAAAATAGGACAAATCACTGATTATGGAAAGTTACCAGTAGCTATCGTATTGTTTTCCTAAATATGAGGTCAAATTGTGCATGGCTCTTTTAAAACTAGTTGGTATTAAAGGTTTATACCCACAGTATTTTTTTAAGAACTCATTTTATAAAAGGAGAAATGCATATTCATTACAAATTAGGAAGTGAAGTCTACAAGTCAGATATTCAAATAGCTCTTTTCATTGGAAACTCCCTCAGGCCATCATGATTGATTACTCCTCATTTCCTCTTGGAGGAAAATGTCAGGCATAGATGCTTAACAGAATTTGAGCTTTAAGTGTTTTGAGAGATCAGTGACTAGAGCTAAAATAGAATCTCCAGAGTTTGGTATAGAAAAACATTGTAGGACCAGCTACATTTTTTACCCAACACTTCAGAGAATATTATAATAAAAATTATTTACTGGAAGCTTTAAGGACTTCAGGCTAAGTGTGTATTGGTAAGTGTTGTGATTGTGTATAGGGGGAGGAAGAGAAAGGAAGAGGTGAACACTCCCCAAATTTATGGCTGATTTTCTGCGTTATAACATTGTGAGGAGCTGATAAAATGTGGATTTCAATTGCCAATCTTCATTGAAAATTGTTTTGCATAAAAATAACTAAAATAGCATTTTTCCCATAAAAATAAGATGAAATAAAAGTTTTTAAGGGTTGTTTAGAAGTCAAAAATCATACAAGAAGAACTCTAGTTTTATGAGCTAACCACCCCCTACCCCCAAATTTAATGGTTTTATTTTTGCCTTCACTGGAAATTAGCTCATGAATCTTTCATTTGAGTGTTATTTCCTTAGTTCTGTGTTCCAGGCTGGTTCCCAATAAACTTGACAAATCGCTTAACTTTTCTCTCCCTCTGCTTCTGGGCTCTCTGCTGCCCCCTGCCCGTTTTCATGAGTGCCACTGCACACACCAGTTAGGCCAGTTTTGAAAGGTCCATTCCCTCTGCCTTTTATGAACTGACGTGACTGACAGTTTTCCAAAGTCGTGTCTACACACTAAATCCCCCAAATCTTAAAATTAGGCCTCTGTAAAGACTTCAGCGTTAGGATTCCAGTTGGTATTGACAACAAGACAGCATCTTTATCTTCATCATCACCATCATCATCATCTTTGTTTAAAAAAAAATTCATCTGACTAAATTTTAAAGATCTTACCAGCTTTATTCAAGGATTCATGAATTGGCCCGCATCCAATCTGGGAGATACAATGAGCTGTCCAGTACAAGAGATTTTGTAGGCAGAAGGGAGCAGGAACAAGGAAGTTAGGCTAGGCTAAAATGTAGTTGGGTTATTGCAAGGTTACTTTCCTTGTCTTGCATGGCGGGATCTATCAGGCAAATTACCTGATAATGCAGACCAGGTGGTTCCTGATCGTCTGTTTAAAATTCCATTTCTGGGGTAACTAAGCTCTGAATAAGTTAAATCTCGGTTTGCTGGCATAGGCCTTAAAATGAGTGGCTCCACTTAGGGCCTCTTGTCTTCTTCATCTCTGTTATCATTCCTGTACTTGATTAAGCTTAATATGTGGCCAGCACCTTCTAAAATACTTTGTATGTATTATTTAACTTAATGCTTACAACACCCGAGGGAGGGTTATTCTCATTCCATATGTAAACGGAGACAGTAAGTGGTGTTATTGCCCAGGTGTGTAGGTGAAAGCTCAGTTCAAATCTGAGCCTCTCTGTTGCTGAGCACAGACTTACCCGTGAGCATTATGCTGTGATTTTGTGGCCTTTAAAAACAATTGCTGATGCAAATTCTGAATTAGGAGAAAAAGTGAAGATATTGAAAGTTTTAATCCTTAGTTTACCAGTGAATAAGTGCCCAGTTCTTTGCTAATAGTGGCTCAAGTAAGGTTTTCAATATTCCGTCTTTTAAAAGACAAAATACATATATTTTGCAAAAGCTGCGTATTCCAAAATAGTTTTCTGAATTATAGAAACAAAATTAAAAAAATAATCAAATAACAAAATATTAAAATAACTGAAAGTTTCCTATTACTTCCATAACAAAGTACCACTAACATAAAATACATATTATTGTATAATTTTAGAAGTCAAATGCTTACAGTCAAGGTGCTGGCAATGCTGTATTCCTTCTGGAAGCTTCATGAAAGAATCCATCTTGTCTTTTTTAGCTTCTAGCGGCCACATGATTCTTTGGCTTGTGACCCCTTCTTTCCTCTTCGAAGCCAGCAGCATGGAGCATCTTTTACCTTCTCTGACCTCCTGCTTCCCTTTTGTAAGGATGCTCGTAATAGATTGGGTCATTTTGGATGATCCAGGATAATCTCTCATCTCAAGACAATTATTAATCCCATCTGAAAAGTTATTTTAAGCTTAAAATGTTGGACTTCTGGAGTAAATGGCCAAGAAAGGATTCTTGAGATGTCTTTGGTGCAAAGAGGGGGTTTTTGTAAAGCCTGGGGATAAGACTCATGGACAGAAAGAACTGCACTGGGCTTGTGAGGAGTGATTGATTGTATACTTTCAAGTTGGAAGGGGGTTAGGGCTAGTGAAAATCTCTAAGGGGTTTGGAAGCAAGGTTTCCAGCACCTTCAAGGACTAGTAATAACTGTCTAGTAAACTCTTAGTCACGAGACCCTTCAGATGTATGTCAGTGGTCCCTGTGTTTGGAAGATGATTGGTAACATATTATCTTGGGGTGGGGGTAGAGTTTAAGGAAGTGTCCAAGGAGATTTTGTATGTTAAAGAAGACTTACAGGATCCTGTAAGTCTGGCTAATGTCAAGCTAATGTTGCCTTTTGCCTGTAGCAAAGTATTAACGTTGAGGCAGTTGAGCTCCGTGAAGAAGGTCCCTCTGTCTATCCCAAGTACTTGTCAACTGGCTGTAAGTTACAAAGAAGTTTAATTTTTTTTCATATTTCTTTGTTTTCTTTCTCCACATCACTATGTTCACATGTTCTGGGGAGTTGGATGCAAACCTCTTTGGAGAAATTTATTGAGGCCCCACAATAACATGATATAAACAGTCCTTTAGAAAGAAGTTACGGGAAGACAAATTACTGTGTGGTAACCTGGAGGAGAAATCAGTGATATTAATAAAATTAATAATATTAAAGTGCTCTGAAACTAATAAAACCCAGTTTGTACATACACAAGTATGTGCAGTAAAAAAAAGAAAAGCAAAACTCAGTTTTCATGTTTTTACTCTGCAAAGATTCAGAGACTATTTTTCTAGTAGCTTAGACTGCTTATAAGTACAGTGTTGTTTTTGTGACAACAAGTTTGTCACTGTTTCATAAGGAATATCGTTGCTTTAAGTTTAGGCAAAACCACTGAGTGGTTGGGAATGTAAATCAGACAAACTACTTAGACGTGTGAACATTCCACATATTCTTCTCTGGAGAAAATGAAGACAGTTTTCAAAGCTCTCAAAATGGTATTTTTCCCTGACACTAAAACTTAAAAATCCTACATTGTTAAGTAGGAACCATATAAAAAGAATGCGTAAATATTATCATAAACTTCAGTAAATGACAGTTTTCTTATATGTTGTCTTATTGAGACTAGATTCTCTATTTCCATTATATTTAAAAATAGATTTTCTTTGGAGATATATTCATTCACACAATAAGTCTGCAACTGGAACTTTAAAGTGTCTCTTTAAGGATAAGGATCCTGCTTCTTAAGTCCTCCAGGTTCTTTAAGAGCTGAGTCTGCTTACTTAAAATTCCAGAACTTAAATCCTGATGACTGTAAGAACTCATATTTTGGCCCTCTTGCTTTCAAAACCAAATGTTATGGCATTTATTTTACCCATGTGGGCTAGCAAGTACAAGTCTATTTCTTGCCCTCCTCTGCACCGCGGCCTTCCTTCTGACCATGGTTGGCCTTGTCTGTTTCATTCACAAACCATATCTTTGCTCTTTCTACCTTCTTTATTGTGGTCTTCTCTACCTTTAGTTGTGGAATTTGTTCTGCCAGACTTTGGGTCATCTTCTGGGCTATTAACACTGATGTCAGTGTTACCTAGTTGTATCCATGGGACTAGGTGGGCTCAGAGTTCTCCTCCTCTGACATCTTCCCAGAATCCTGCTACAAGCATTATTTTAACATTATATAATCAAGTGGATGTAAGAATAAAGTAAAAATGCTTCTTTGTTGATGGAAACAATAATGTGTTTTCTATTTAAATTTTTACCACCTACTCAGAATTCTTTAGTATTTCCAATTTTATGTATTAGAAGAGCAAGGTGCAGTGTTAAAGTTTGCAGAACTGATAAGTGATAGGGCTGGTACTCAAAATCGTATCCTCTTGGTTGTACCTATTTTCATCACTCTGTAGTGACACAAACAAAAGTTTCCGTTTTGACTTCAGCCTTCCATTATACAAATAGACAAAAAGGAAAACACCATGCCGCACGTGGCTATATTTTATGTCATATAATAGTTGGGTAATTTATCAGAACGTTAGGGGTTTAGAGAAGAACTGCTTTGGCATTTAATGAATTAAAGGGTGAAGGGAAGATTCTTTTGACCGCTGGTTCTTGAGATGATCCCTAGGAGTTAGAGTGGAGTCAGGTGAGTCACTGAGGATGGTGGAAAGCATTATGGGAAAAGGGAACAGCTGAAACACAATAACGCTGAGACCTGGATGTTTGCAGTTAGAGGAAGCACCGATCTAACCACGGAGGATATTTGTTGAATTTAACTCTGTAAAGGAAAAATGGGCACAGGCCTGGCCAGTTACAGATGGAATGTATAGACACACAACAGCCAGACAACTTGTTACAGTAGAACTCTGACCTCAGCTGCCAGCGGTCACCTCTAGAAGCGACAACACAAACTCTGCAGCAATAATCCCCAAATGGCCAGGACTTGATTAATAACATCTCCCTAATTGTTGCCCCAATTCTAACTCTGGGTCAACTAGAGAAGGCCCAATATTTTCCCCTACCCAGTCCCCTAGGATGCTCTGTTTCTAGTTAGCTCGTGTCCAGCTTCCCTATAGCAACAGTCTGAAGTCTTGATTCACCTCTCATGATTTTAAGTCTCTTTCAAAACCAAGTGATAGTGGCTGATTCTCTTGCTATAGGAAACTCTGAACAAATAGCTGTTGCCTCATCTCACTTGTGTGATCTTTGCCTCCACACCAGTTATGTTGGGTTGAAGGTAGTAGCAAAGGCCTAGTTTAGAAATACAGTGACCTACAAGATTGTTATTATGGAAGGATGAATGCGAGAAGAGTGAAAAGTTTAGACTTAAGTGAAAGCTGAGCAGTTGAAGTTATTGCAAAGTTTATGTATAAGAATCTGTGAATAGAGCAAAGAAATGGAAATAAAATAAGAGAATTATTAATAATTCATTAAAACACATTCATTCATTCATTAAATAAAATTCATTCATTAAAAAAATCAGAACGAGAACTGAATGAAAAACTTCAGATAGAAACTTTCTCTGTTAGTCCTGATCACAATTAAGAAGTCAAGATATCTGAGAATGAATTCTAGGATAGCAGAGGATGAATGACATCCTCCACAAGAAAAAAAGGTCTTTAAAAATGGGGGAGTTATAGCTAATTTAAGACAATGTATACAAGCTCTGGGAGCATGGCATTGTGCTATGTGGTCCCTGTATGCCAGGCTGGTGACTGGTTGTCTGACAATGAAGATAAATACTATAGTGTTATGGAAGTTAAGGGATTGTAAGGCAGAACTGTGAAAGGCAGTGATAACAAGGGTCCTGAAAACTTCTTCAGTTAATAGCAAGTGGAGAAACACATATGGATCAAGTGTTTGTCATTTTTGAAATATGTGCTGAGCAGCAAATATTATTGGAGAATTATCTCCCTCCAATGTGAGGGTCAGATGTTGAATTTTTCACATAAGACGGCATTTGGAGAGGAGTTCAGATGTCTTTGAGGCTCTTTGATTAAAAAAAAAAGGAATAAAAGGAAAATTTGGGTTAAATAGAAATCTTCTCCACAAAACTGTAGTGCTGTTCAATAGAGCAAAGAGAAGAAAGGAATAAATTGCAGTATTTAGTAGAACAGAAGGAAAAAACCAGGAGAGGGAAAAGGATGACTAAGGGAATCTGAATTACTTTATAGTAATTATGGGTGAAGGATAGAGCCTCCACTCTGTCTCATATTCATTATTAGTCGATCAACCCAAATACACCATTTTACTTATAGAGTATTGACATATGTGTAATCTTTATCTGTTGGACATGAAAAGATGTACTCCGAGGTTAGAATAAGGAAATGAAATATTTCTGAAGATGTAGTCAATAAACAAGCTTTAAAGAAAATTGATTAGTTCTCTTTATACCCATTTTTAGAAACTCATTTCTCTTTGCAATGATGATTTCCTTTTGAATATTTCTAATAGTATTGAATCTTCACTTAGGATTATAAATACTCATTGAAAAAATATTGATGTTAAGCTGAATATTATTAAGATATTTTGGATTCTTTTCCATTTTGTCTTCTCCTCGTAAGGTGTTTTTCTTTTTACTTACTTTCACTCAGTATCAGACTCCCTGTCATTTATCATGCTACATTTACTGTGAACTGAATTCTACCAGCCAGTTCTTGATGACTCCTTCTACCTGCAAGACAGTGCAATAAATCACAAGAAAAGCACTCTTATTAAATATATATTTTCTAGGGAATTTTGGAAAACCATAAATTAAATTTTTTTAAGTTTTAAGGTTATGGGCACAGAGGTTCCATTCCCAGATAAAATGGAATTAGTACACTCCACTCTGTCTCTCCCACTGAGAGAATCTTGACATAATGCATGGAACAGCTGTTTGAAGATGCAGTATCCCCAAACTGGCTGAGTGTAGCATTGCTTTTCCTTCCAGTATACCTTGTCCTGGACTCAAGCTCACGCCAGATCAGAAAGTTGGCATTGGCAGGACAGAAGGAGATCCAGAGCCATCTAGTTGTGTCTCAAAAAAAAAAAAAAAAAAAAAAGATGGGGTTGATTACCACAGAAGGTGGGAAGACTCTCCCATATTTTATAGCTTTCAGCCAAAGAGAAATGATACCAATAAAAACACTGGATATCAAAGTGAAGAAGCAATTCAGTTTTAAATATCTGGGTATATTTCTTCTGCTGCTGTAATCAAATCACTACAAACACTGTGTCTTTAAACAACAGAAGTTTATTGTCTTATAGTTTCTGTAGGTCAGAAGTCTGGCACAAAGTGGCTTAATCAAGACTGTGTTCACAGGCTGTTATCAAGCCATCACCTTTTGTTGTGACTCTTATCTAGGGTTGTGTCCTTCTCATCAAGCTAGGTGGTTGTGGACTGAACTCATTTCCTTCTCATGGTTTCCATGTGGACTTTACATCTTCAAGTCAACAGTGTGGTAGGTCTTCTTGTGTTTCAGATCTCTCTGCTCCCCCTTCCAGAGAAAGACTTCTGCTTATATGATTACACTGGGCTCACCTGGATAATCTCCTTAACAATTTGTTAGCAACCTTGGGGTGCCAGGTTGGCCCTGTCGGTTAAGAGTATGACTCTTGATTTTGGCTCATATCATGATCTCATGGTTTGTGAGTTTGAGTTGGGCTCTGTACTCGCAGCACAGAGGCTCTTCCTCACCATCTACCCCTACCTCACTTATGCGCACACTCTCTCTCTTTCTCTCTCTCTCTCAAAATAAATAAATAAACCTAAAAATATTTTTAAAAAGATTTACCATCATCTGAAAAGTCCCTTTGCCATGTAACATGACATAAACATAGGAGTAAGACCAGAGAGCCAAAATTATGAAGGCTAAGAGCCTGCTCACCACACTGGGTAAATAGGATAGATTATTCGCCTTTTGAGTTAGTTATTAAAATTATATTTAGGAGTTGAAAACAAAGCGTAGACAAAGTTTTGTGCCTCCTTTTATATCAACTACCTTTCTTTTAGTCCTCATTGGAAATTACCAATGGCTGAACTTTCTCAGGATATTTACCTGGTATTGATCAGGACTCTTCCATTACTTATTTGTAATCATGAAAGTATATAAAGGGCTATCAATTCAGATTTTGTGTGTGTGTATGTGTGTGTGTGTGTGTGTATGTTGGGGGCAAGTAGCATAAAACTGAATAAAAAATGTGTGGCATGGAATATGAACATATATTTTGCATAGCAATAATTCAGGAGTAGATTATTTTAGGATTAAATAATTTTGTGACTTAACTAAGACACCAGACACCAGAGTGTATCTTTCTCCCCTTTGAGACCACAATGTAATAATTATGTATGACAGTTACTTTACATATTTTTGTGTGGGTGGGTTATTTGGCTTTTTCTTACTAGAAAATAAAGTTTTTGAGGAAAGAGATTATGTCCACCTTTTTAATCCTTGAATCTATAGTACTTAGTATAATAGTGGCTTACAGTAGGCATTAAATATATTTTTTAAAATCTATTTTTTAGATTTGTTGAATTAATGAATAACTGAGTCTCTTATTTTCACTTTAATTCTGACAAATAAAAAAACAAATTCTGTAAATAAAGATTACTTTCCTTTCATTTTAAAGACTAAAATGCTAATAATCAATGTAGATAATTTATTTTGCTGTTTATTCTTTGGCCTGTTTTTATGTAAGAGATTTATAGGGGCGCCTGGGTCGCTAAATCGGTTACCTGTTGGACTTCGGCTCAGGTCATGATCTCATGGTTCATGGGTTCAAGTCCCGCCACAGGCTCTGTGCTGACAGCTCAGAGGCTGGAGCCTGCTTCAGATTCTGTGTCTCCCCCTCTCTCTCTGCACCTCCCCTGCTCACACTTTATCTCTCTCTCTCTCTCAAAAATAAATAAAAACATTAAAAAAGAGAGATTTATAGTGCTGAGGTCCTTGTGCTAGTTAGGTGTTGGTAAGTTACAGATTCTTCAAAATAATCTTAACTTGGATCATGACTCATAGTGATTTCTCTATACTAGATTCTGTATCTTAATAAAAATAGGGATAAAAGTATATAGATATCTAGATAACTGAGGGGATAAACAAATAGAAATACTGAATAATAAGTGTTAAATCAAAGTACTCCTATGAAGAAGAATCAGTTAAAGGAGTCATGAAAGGCATCTAGGAGGAAGTGGTATCTGAGTTAAATTTAAAGAAGTAAAATGGGGAAATAAACTTTTTAAATGAGAATATTTTCTGTATGAAACTACAGAGGTATGATATTTTCTTATGATATCATCTACTTAAATATGACTTGTTGGGGTCTAGGTCTAGACAAGAGATATATAAATGACAAGATTTTAGGATACTGTACATTTTATTTTAAATTAATACATATAATGTTCCTATACAAATTTCCTGCGTTTCCGTCTCCAGTGCCATTCTCTTCTTCCCTCCTCAGGTATTTTCATTCCCATGCCTGTTTTCATGTTATAAGTGTGTTTATTTTTAGTATGTATGTGTATACAGTATATGTAAAATATATACATACATATTTAAAACACTGTTTTGCACATTTAAAAATCATGCATCATTCTATATCATACTTCTAATTTCCTAATTTTCTAATTCATGAGATTTATTTATTTTTATAAGTGTATTTTTATATTTTCTTTTAGTGTTTATACAATACATTAAATGGATATAGTATAATTTTTTCTAATATTGATAAAATTTTAGACTGTTTCTATTTTTATTCTTTTAAAACAACACTAATCTGTATGTGTTTTCACATGCATATGAACGGGATTTCTTTAGAAAATATGACAGGAATGTAATGGAATGGCTGATACCCAGGCTACGAACATCCCCAAATTTCCTAGACCTAAATGATTTGTTTCTCAAATGTGTTGTTACAACTTCCCTGCCTACTTACAGTTGCCATTTTCTTCATACTCTTGCCAAGAACTTCTATTTACAGAGTTAAAGAAATTTTTTAGTTAGGTATGAAACAGTATATCATTGGTCTTTAAATTGTACTTTTCACGCACTTTTCTGGTTATTAACCAAGGTTCAGTAATTTGACTAGAGGGTGTTTAGTTTAAAAACCACTTTATCTAGGTAAAGTGTGTTTAACAATTAAAAGGTAGAAAGGAGTTATCTGCAGAGTAGCTATTTACCCTTGGATTGTGGGGGAAAGTTTACAGGAAAGGAACCTGGAAACTCAAAGGTGAGAGAACACGAAAACCAAGATTCAGACCACTAACGGGGAATGTGGTTGCCAGAGAAACAGACTTCCCAGGGCTCTGGTGACAAAGAAACTGGCCACTGCTGTGCCACAGGAGCAAGACCCGCTGCTGCAAATGTTATGGTGATAAAACCACTGGAAGAGTTTCCGCTGTTGAGCTGTGAGAGCCAGGAGTACCTGTCTGTGTGTGACAAAGACACTAGTTGAGTGGACTTCCACACTAAGGTGCAAAATCAGCCTGCCACTATGGTATTCTTGCTGGGGCCTTGGCACACCTATTCACTCAAAGTCACATCTGAAAATAGAATACTTAAAAGTAAAAAGTCTGTTCTTCATTTTCCAGTTTGGCAGTGTCCTTCCAGAGTTTTCTTTTCTGGGGTCAATACTGATCCAGCTGGAAAAAGGACAGTGTTGTTCGTAGCCCGATTCCAATATCACAAAGCCTGACACAGAAGAGTGGGTTTGAGGCTGAAAGGAAATGAACTATAACTGGCACAGCCCACCCCGTGGACTACTCAGCATCACCACACTGCATCATATATGAATATACTGTACTTCTCTATAACAACAAAACAACTGATTCTACCTCACAAGAAATATCTCTTCTTTATAGGAGTGACGGACTCAGCCTTTCCCCAAAATGAGCGGACACACGGGTTCAAAATCTTTTTGATGACTGCCTCAACTGTAGTTACAGTTCTATTAAATATTTATAACTAAAGACTAAATATAACTAAAGACTAAATTGTCAAGTTAGCCACCAACAAACTTGCATAAATTAATAAATGTGTCCTTTGCCTTAAAATGAAACTTAAACTGGTGAGGGTTTTCTACTTAGTGGGTAATCCAAACATTCATTCCTGAAAAATCAAAACCTTCAATGGTTCTGCCTGTTTTTTTAATGTTTGTTTATTTTTGAGAGAGACAGAGTGTGAGTGGGGGAGGGGCAGAGAGAGAGAGAGGGAGAGAGACACAGAATCTGAAACAGGCTCCAGGTTCTGAGCTGTCAGTACAGAGCCCAGCACAGGGGTTGAACTCATGGACTGTGAGATCGTGACCTGAGCCGAAGTTGGATACCCAACCAACTGAGCCACCCAGGCACCCCAAAGGTCCTATTTTAATTGCTGAAGTTTTCTATGATACTGAACTAATGAGAAAGAACTTCTGGGAGTCACCCAGGGAGTCCTCTGGGTTCCAGACATAGTCCTCCTTCTCCTCGGTGTTAGTAGCAACCCAGGGTCTTCTCTTTTCCTGTTGGTTCACTGCAAAAAGGAAGCCTAGGATGTCCAGCCAACAGATCGAATGGAACCACCGTTGTATCCTTTGATAAAAGGATTCTCCCCTTGGTAATAAGGATTTCTATCTGGGCAGAGTTGACAATTTTTAGGACCTGAAGTAAAAATTCTGTGAATGACTTATTAAGAAGTATAGTGGGAAATCACTTCCACTTGCATCCCTTGATTTTCAGACTCTTCTATTTCTGTGAGAGGGAAGGTAGCTTCTTACATTGTCTTTGATAGGAAGCATATACCTCATCTGGTAGGATGTCTATCTTATCTCATTTTTATAGGTACTTTATCTGGTATTGTGACTCTGTCTTCATTAAGTCATCTCATATTGAAATTAGGGTTGGAATCTCTGTGCCATGAGTTATGTGCTAAGATCATTTAATTACAATGATGAGAGTCCATAAATGCATTTTGCTGGAATTGAAATGAATTCCCTGATCAGAATAAATGTGGTCAATACCATGGCATCATCACTGGATATATTTCGGGATATGAACTTACCTGTCTTGTCTGTAATGTTCTGTCACTGCCACCGTCCAGGGACTCATGGCACGCTTTATCTACCATCATGTTATCACTGAAGCCGATGACCATGTAAATAACTGCCGCAATGCCCCATTTTCTCATTAACTCATCGAGCTGTCACTGGGAACCACTGGCACAACATAAGAGGCTGATTGTCATGCAAAACCATTTCACGTCATTCACTGCTAGAGATGTTCTGAGAGCCTGTTAAAATAGGATGTGGATATGTCCACTCACTCAGAATGAGCAGGTCCTCAACAGATTTCTTCCCTAGCATGCCTTGTCACCAATTTTCTATCCCGATCCTTCTAATTCATTACCACGCACCAAAACAACAGCAACTACACATGAATAAATTAAAATTAGTATTTCTGGCTGCCGCTATTCCAGGAAAAGTGACTGTAAAATGCTCTATGTACAGTTCTGCCTACTATCGCAGACCATCCTTTGGTTTAGGCTTTCTGGGCTACCCCTTGAGTGGAGAAGTAATGCCCAAAATGTCCACTCTCAGAAGGCACCAGTATACCTTGCAGAACGAAGAATTTAGAAAATCGGTGGAAGGGGTCACGTCTCGAAGAGAGTAACCGCGCATGTGTTGACTCTTGATGCCGTGAAGAATTTGGCCACCCTGAGCCTTGAGAGCCCAGTTACTGCCGGTGTGGCAAAGACACTGGCTAGAAGGGTGCCAGTGACTAAGTCGTAATATATGGTGCCAGTGTCACCCCCCAGTAGGATTACTGCAAGCTAGAAGAGTGAGGCGCAAGACCAAGGAGTTCCTCTTCTGCTTGGGTCTTCAGTAGTCCCTCCTGTACCTGCTACCGGGGGTGCTACACCAGCCTCTTGCGAGGCCGTGTACAGCCTGCAGGTTCATGTTCAGTGTCTGCTCAAGGGCAGAGAAAAGCAATAACTTAATAACTGGCACATCTGGATTATTAAAATAGTTTCATGATATTTTTATTGCATTTTCAAGTTGCTTCCTCTTTTTGTTAGCTTTTCCTGTTAATCCGTTTTTTTCTTAATAATTTTTATTTTCTGAAAACATGAAGGTTAGTCCTTCATCTGTTACAGGAGTTGTGAATATTTTCTCCGAGTCTGTGTCTCATTTCCTGATGGTTTGTAAGTATTTTTGCTTATTTCCTTCTTTCTCTCAAATTACAGATACTAATTCTTCATCTGTAATCAAGTTTGTAAATATCCTTGTCTCTACCTTGTGTTTTTGTTCGGTCATATATTTAACTCAGACATTAGAAATTTAATGCAGAATAAAGTTAACTTTTTGTGTTTTTTAAAATGTTTTATTTTGGAATAATTTTAGATTCCGAGAGATTTGCACAGACAATACAGAGAGTTAAAGTATAACACTAACCCAGTTTCTCCCATTGTTAATATCTTATTATGCCGGTGCAGCTGTCAAAATTAAGAAATCAACTCTGGTATATTACTCCAAACTAAACTTCAGACTTTATTTGGATCTAATCTATTAATGTCCTCATTCTGGTTCAAGATCCGATTCTGAGAACTACACTGCATTTAGTTTCTGTGTTTCTCCAGTGCTGTCTGGTTTGCAGTAGTTTTGAAATTATTCCTTGTTTGTTTGTTTATAATTTTGATGATCCCCAGGAGTATCGGCCACATATCCTGTGAAATGTCCCCCAGTCTGGGTTTTGTATGATTTCTATCAGAATGATTCTGGGATTACAGGGCATTGGAGATAATACAGAATTTAAATGTTCTTCTCTTCCCATCGTATCAGAGAGTACATCTTCTCCATATGCCATTATTGGTGGTTATTTTCCTCACTTGAGTAAGGCAACTTTAGCCAATTTCTTCAATGTAAAATAACCATTTTTCCCCCTTTCCCTACTCTGTTCTTGAGAAATGAGTAAGCCTAACTCATCCACAAAAGGAAGGAAGGGCCAGGGATTTAACTTCACTGTTGGACTGTTTACATGGGTTATTTGGAATTATTCTGCAAGGAAACTCTTTCCCCTTATTTGCTTGTTTATTCAGTCATTATTTACATGAGGATGATTCAGGGGTATTTATCTTAGAATTTGGATGATAATCCTATGCTACTTAATTATGGTGATAAAATTATGTTGGGCATTAGAACCTTTCTGAGGTTAGTTCCTGTGTTCCTTTGGATTACCCCTATTTTTTTATAGCCTTGCTTCACTTTCTGATACAATGTGATGCTCATGACTTATCTTGTGTGTTCTCTGCACTAGCCCTAGAATCGGAAGGGTCTGTAAGGATTCCCATTCCTTCTATTCAGGAATAGTATTTGGAATCTAAGGTCTGGACTCTGGGTGTGCTCATTGCTCTAGGGTCTTTCTGCAGTCAGTACTAAGTAATATATGTATGAATGCCAATATGTATCTATAACGGTTTACCTATTGAACTACACTCTATAGTTATATTTTTATACACACAAATATTTTGTGTGTGTATGCAGTTGAAGGAATTAATTCTTTCTCCAATTATTGCTAATGTTCTTCTTTTTATATACCCAAATCTCATGCAGATATAGATATAGACAGATATAGAAATAGATGATGGTCTATTTTTATGCGTGCTTCAGAGTCTATTTATCTATTTGACTTTCCATGTGCTCATCCACAGTTTTAATTATTGCATCTTTGTAAAAAATTAAGTATGTAGCAATTAAAATTGCCACATACTTTTATTCTAAATTTCAGAAAAGTTCTTCTTTATCCTTTGCTTGATCATATGAATTATAGGAGAAGCTTTTTGAGGAAAACAAACAAAATCTGTGGGACTCAATCAGTTGAGATTATATTTACTTAGGAATTCATTTGATGATGGTACCGTTTCAGTGTTTAGCATTTCCATCCATATCTCCATTCACCCAAGTCTTTTTAAAGTAAATTTTAAAATACCTGTAATTATCTCAGTAAAGATCTTATACATGTTTTGTGTAGAATCAAGATCCCCTCTACTCTACAATCATAAGAAAAAATATAAGGTGACCCTTGGCTTTTTTTTTTTTTTTACTTTATCATGAACAGATTATGATAGTAATTAGGTCTCAAAGTTTAATTTTCCTTCATCTGCTTATATTTTTGAATTTATGAGATTAAATTGACACCTATTTGTTTGCAGATGCTACCTATAAGTTTTGGTTTTGCTTTTTCAGCTCTCTGTACTTTTATAGCACAATATGGGGAGATTTAAAAATGATACCAGCACCTCCATTGTTGCTGGTTCTACTGCATTGTGCTAAGTGGGGCAGTATAAATATTAGCATAGGAAATCTAGGTCATATTCTCTACATGGTGCTTGTGGTCAGTGATTTTGTAGAAGTTTTTAGACCTTCAAAGGAAAGCCTACACGAAGTAGCATTGAAGATACTATAGACTGAACTGTTCCATATCTGCAAGAATCTACCCTTCCTCACACTAGGAGCCCACGTTTATCTCAGTGGTTTCAGTGGGACACGAGGTTGATTTTTTTACTCACCTGGTAGCATCAGTTTCTGTAGCGATGTGAGAAATTTAAAAGGCAAGTTCTTGAAAAAAGTCCCTTTAATTAAAATTAGACATTATCATATTTTGATTTTTGCCAAAAAGGAAAATATCTTAGTTTTCTGCCTTTATTTCCTCATTGGTAAAAGCCCTGTTTCTTATTTGTACATCAATAATGATCACAGTGACTTGTAAGTAAAATTTGATCTCACCATTTTTTTGTAATACTTAATTGCATACTAGATACTTCTCAAAGTGCTTTGGATATAATAGGGAATAAGGAATAATATGCTACCTCTTATTTGATCAAAGAAAACATTAGTCAGTAAATTACAAAAATCTATAAAGCATCAGGCCTATAGGCATGTGATTTTGTGATTTTGTAAATATAAAGTTTCCTTACTCTTGATTTATTGTACAATGTCATGAATTCTAACTCTAACTTATGTTTGTGTGTTCAGTGTCTTTACCTCTTAGCCTAACCCAGTAAGTTGTAAGCTCATTGTATATGAAGCAGTGACTTAGTCACCTTTCTCTTTTTCTAGTCCTAGTATAGGACTCAAGTATTCAGTGTTTGCTGGACTGTCCAATTAATGTAAAGGCAGCAGCAACATAGAGGGGGAAAGATGACTGGAAACCAGAAACAATGGTTCTTAATGTTAATTCTACCATTAACTTTTTCTTAGGTTAACTCATGTAGCACTTCTGAGGCTAAGTTTATATAACCATTTAAAAAAAACCCCACAAAACCATCTCTGAGAACCTTCTGTTACCAGTATTTGACCTGCATCAGTACTGTTTTTTTCATACTTGGAGAAGCCTGGATGAAGTCACCAAAATCATGTTAACTTTACTGGTGAAATGAATTAGGAGAGATAGTTAATAAGATAAAAGCAATAATCAAGATAATTCAATGTTTTGGGGCACATAGGTGGCTCAGTTGGTTAAACATTCGACTTCAGCTCAGGTCCTGATCTCACAGTTTATGGGCTCAAGCCCCATGTCGGGCTCTGTGTTGACAGCTAGCCCAGAGCCTGGAGCCTGTCTTCAGATTCTGAGTCTCCCTCTCTCCCGGCCCCTCCCCTGCTCACTCGCTCGCTCTCTCTCTCAAAAATAAATAAAACATTTAAAAAAATGAAAATAAAAGATAATTCAATGTTTTAGCTTTAGTGAAATATAATCAAAATTATATGTGTTTAAAATGTACAACATGATGATTTGTTATATGCATACACTGTAAAATTACCAAATTAATTAACATCCCTTCACAAAGTTACTTTTTTTCCTTGTGATGAGAGTGCTCAAGATCTCTAAGATTCAGTAAATTTCAAATATAATATAGTATTATTAGGTATAGTCAGCATACTGTATAAATAAATAGGATAAAATGTATTTGTGAAATTTGATACACATTAAAAAAACACATTTTACAAATATGGGCTCTGGGACAGATTAGAACTGCCAAAATTTTATGCTCTAAAGAACAGTTAGGTATTAGAGACTGCAGATCTGTGTTACTCCAGAATTTGACCTTGCAGTTGAAGGTATTTCTTAGCCCCTGTAATGAAGTAGGCACTTGTGAAGTGTTAAAGCACAACATTAGAAATCTGACATTCCAACAGGGGAAAAGAATGATTTATCTTGAAGTTTTCTTTACTACTTTGGATGGAGGGGATATATTGACAAACTAAAATATGCTCACTGGAAGGAATCGGAGGATTTATTTTTATATATAAAACAAACAGGTGAAGAATGGTAAGAAGAGAGGCAAAGGTAGTAAGTGAGGATTTAGTTTTAAGTTTTATTATTTATTTTGAGAGAGAGAGAGACAGAGAAAGCGCCAGTGGGGGAGGGGCAGAGAGAGAGGAGAGACTGAGAGTCCTAAGCAGGGTCCACTCCATCAGCATGGAGCCCAACATGGGGCTGGAGCCTGCAACCTTGAGACCTTGACCTGAGTTTAAGTTGGTCACTTAGCTGACTGAGCTGCCCAGGCACCCCAGTATTTCGTATTTTTAAATAATGTGTCAAATAGAGTGAGAATAATTTGGTGTATTAATATTCTAGTAAGAAAACTGTTCAGTGAATGCATCTTTAGCAAATCCTATTTCCACTGCTGAGGATATAAAAAATAGAAGAGTTTGTAATAAAATTTATCTTAATTAAATGTTTCCAGCAGGGTTTTAACAGCCATCTTGTATGAAAGGCTACACTGTTGGTGATGACTCAGGTTCTCTCTGAAGTCCCTTTTATATCTAAGTCTCAATGATTGTAGAATATCATCAATTTTCATTCTGTATACTTCACTGACGTTAAATGTTGCTTCATATGTGAAAAGCTCATTAACAGATATATCCTCTGGGACGAAGAGCATACATGGCAGTATAGTATCTTTATGCATAAAGTGGCATTAATGTAGAGAGAACCTCATTAAAAATAGAAGAAAATTGCTGATTTTGTCTCTGAATGGTGTAAATACAAACACATATGCAGGCACACAAGCATGCACATCTGATTTCAAGATTTTCCCCCTGCAAACGTCAGGAGACCATCTTCTTACTATATTAACTGGAGCTGTAGCACCATGGCTATCCTTAAAGAACAGTGATATTAATAATGAACTGGAAAGATATAACTTACTTTTATGAGGGTGCACACAAGAGCAGCCTCATCACATTACATATCCGTGCATCCCATATCGATCACATTCACTCATCCTGAACAGGATTACCATGTGCACACATTTCTATCAAAATTATTTTAACTTGCCACCAAGGCTTATAACTTACAAACTCTTACAAGATAGTTTGGCTATTTTTATTTCACTTGAGTAACATTCTGTAAAATATTAAAAAGAACTTTAAGATAGCCATTGTTTATAGGAAGAAAAAATATAGAAGAAGATAAATGGAAGTTTAGAAAAACAATCAGATACATACGAGGAACACAGGACAAAGAATAATCTAGACTGTCAGAAAGCCAAGATACTGCCTTTTTGTTTCTCCTTGAGGATGAATACATTATCAAGGATTAGTAATGCTATAGAAATTAAATACGAGGGAAAATGTCACCAGTTCTTTGACAATAACTACCTTTCAGAGCTGAACAATGTGAAATCTGGATTATGCGTATATGTTGAAATGAGCTGTGGAAGGGGTATCACATCATTTGCTTTTCTTTTTTGTGACTTAGTAAATTGACTCTGTCTGTAGTAACTGACTTGTTTTTAATTTAAAGAGGTATTCACTTGTGTTCATAAAAACAGAATAGATGTTTATCTTGATTTTGTTAGTGTTGGACATCTTTTTTAAAAAGTCTATTTTTAGTAACAGTTCCTATTTACCTAAACATCTGGCAGGAAAGCTGTAATTACTGTCCCCCAAAGCTTGAGCAAAATTGATTAACAAAACACTATGCTAGGTAATTTAGTTTGTCTTTAAGTATCTGTATTATGTTTACTTTAAAAATATTTAGCATACTATAATATACTTTTATGTAAAGTAATCTATTGGAAGGAAGGAGCAGGAGAAAAAAACTGACAAGAAATAGCAAGTGTTGATGAGGATGTGGAAAATATGCAAACTGTGGACTGTTGGTGGGAATGTAAATTGGTGCAGCCATTTTGGAAAACAATATGGAGATTCCTCCAAGAACTAAATCTAGAGCTGGGATCCAGCAATCTCACTTACAGGTATCTACCTTGGAGGGATACATGCATCTTATGTTCATTGTAGCTTTACTTCCAATACGCAGAATAGTAAAACAAGCAGTTTATCTGTTGATGGGTGAATAAAGAAAATGTGTGTACGTGTGTGTGTGTGTGTGTACGTGTGTGTGTGTGTGTGTGTGTGTGTACACGTGTGTGTGTGTGTGTGTGAGAATATCATTCAGACCTTACAAAGATAGAAGTCCTGTCGTTTGTAATAACATGGATGCATCTGGAGAACATTATATTAAGTGAAATAAGGTAGACGGAAAGACAAAGAGCCCACAATCTCATTTATGTGAGGAATCTCAAATTGCCAAAATCACAGAAGAGACTGGGATGGTGGGTAACAGGGTTGGTTTGAGAGAAATGGGGAAATGTTGGAATTATGGGGGATGAATAAGTTCTGGAAATCTTACATGCAGCATAGAGACTCTAGTTGACAATACTGTATACTTCAAATTTGCAAAGCAGGTGGTTCTTCAGTGTTTGCATCCCACACACGAAAACACTGGTAACTATGTGATATGATGGGTATGTTAATTATCTTGATTGTAGTAAACATTTCATAATCTATACGTATATGAAACATCAAGCTGTCTATCTTAAATATGTATACTGTTTGCCAAGTATACCTCAATAAAGCCAAAAAAATAAATGTTAGGTGTGGCTTATTCTATATTAGGTATATATCAAATGCCAGTATTGCATGTAGTTTTCATGTCTCTGTAATATTGCTATAAAATCATTTTTTCACTGAGTACTATTTTGCATGTTTTATTGAGCTGAAATTCATGTTTCAAATTTATTATGGTAAGAATACCTGATATGAAATCTGCCTTTAAAACTTTTCAGTGTATAATACAATATTTTTAACTATAGACACTGTGTTTTAGAGCATATCTCAAGAATTAAATTTATTAAGATTTTATTTTTAACAAATACTATTTTTATGAAGTAATAGTATAGTTCAAAGTTGATTAATTCAATGAGACTGTGGATTGACTGTCCTTTGGCTTTTCCAAGTGAGCAGAAATTCCATACTTTCATAGATTTCATGCATTTTGAATAATTATAAGATTTGTTAGGAACAATATAAAATATAAGAAAAAAGGCTCATTCTAGACTTATATAGGAGAGTTCATTTTCTTGCTTATGTCATCAGCTCCTGATTGAAACAAAAACAAAACTTTTGCACCAGAATCACCTCTATTTTGCCACCTTGCATCTCATCTCCCCTTGGGAGTCTTCACTCTGATCACTGCTGCCTTAATCACATGGGTACCCAGAGGCTTGCTCATACTTTTAAAAAGTCTGAACTCAGAGTGGACACAAATATCTTACATTAGTTATGTTAGAACAACTGAGCTGAAAATATGCTTCTCAATAAATTTAAATAGTAAGGAAGAATAGGAAGAAAGTAAAGAAAATGCAAGAAACATTTAAAGCGTTTATTTGAGCTTTTTCAGTTTCCAGCCTGACTCTCAGGGAAAGATCAACCTCTCTACTTGTCTTGTAGAATTCCCTTCCGAGCCATCTGGGGCTCCACCTGCAACCCAAACACTGACTGAAGGCAAGTGTTATTTCTAATAAGTACTGTTTATATAGACTTCTTGCCCCCAGTCTTAGAATCCCCTTGAATTCACCCCATACTTGAATTCATCCCTTGAAATCAGACCTATTTGATAGCTCCATAGTAGAGTATATTTCTCTTTTTGCAAAGCCCTTTATCTCTGGTCGTCTTTGCTAAATCCTACTCACTCGATTCAGTGTCATTTTATTTTCACCTTCTCTGAGAACTTTTCGGAACCTGATATAAGTCAAGATTATTTATTTTCCATCCCATATGTCACCAGCATACCTTGAACACACTCACATAGACTACGTAGGCCAGTGACATAATCTTTCTGCATTTTAGTTTTCCTCAGAGATTAAATGTGGATGCTAATAAATCCATATTATTGCTTGTTTTAAAGGTTGGACAATGAGAGCTCACATACGTGTTTCCACTTCTTTTTCTTTAAAAATTTTTAACGTTTACTTATTTTTGAAAGAGCAAGAGCAGGGGAGGGTCAGAGAGAGAAGGAGACATAGAATCTGAAGCAGGCTCCAGACTCTGAGCCATCAGCACAGAGCCCAACATGGGGTCTGAACCCACAAACCTTGAGATCATGACCTGAGCCAAAGTTGAATGCTTAGCTGACTGAACCACCCAGGGTCCCCAAGTGGTTTCACTTCTTATTGCTGCTTATCTTACCTTTAAGGAAACATACAGTGATACATTTAGTAGTGTTAAACATGGCAAGATTATGTTGCCCTCTACCTATGGAATTGAGCAAGTACAAAATATATCAAATTGTTAAGAGATTACGATGGTGTGTGAGGACAAGTACTACATTTTTGTTGTTGCTGTTGAGTGTGTTATTTTAAAATGTCAAATAAGAGATAATATGTAAAAGTTTCATTTTTTTTCTCTCTTAAAATGTTGATGCCTGAGTGGCCTTTTGGTCTACCATTGGGATATTTAAGTACTGTATATTTCCATAAAAGTAGTAGGAGACTTACGTATAATACAAGCTTTTAGCACACTTCTCCCCCATTGTCCAAATAATGAAGGCCCACAGTGTTCTACTATTTATCAATACCGTTAAATTACAAAGAACATGTATTTTGTGCAAGATTGCAGTACTAAGAGCCCTCTCCTCCTCTTTTTAAGAACAAAAATGCTAATGGGATGCAGAGAGATGTGATTACAGAAGCCAAAAGGAAAAAATGCCTTGAGGAAGACAGAGGTCAAATTACCATGTGTGCATGTGAAGAGAAGCAGAACCAGAAGAAGCCCATCTTCTTTACTCTTACTGAGGGCTGTGCACAACTGTTGTTGTTCCGGCTCCTTCCCAAAGTGGAGGAGGCTTACGTGTGACCTCACATTGACTGGGGGGTGTGAGTGCTGCCCAGGTGGTAGCATTCCTGTCACTTAGGAGGAAGCTGTTTTAGGGATTGAGGACACCCATTTGTCATGGTAGGCTAGACTGGGGAATGTCAGGAAATTTTTTCTGAGTCGGAAGGAGGAATTGGGCAGGGTCAAGGCTCAGATAACTGTATAATTTTTTTTTAAAGTTAATTAAGTTAGCTATAATTGGTACATAAAACTGCACGTATTTAATGTATACACCTTGTAGAGTTTAGATATGTGCATACACCCACGAAACCATTACCACAAGGTAGGAGACACACCCAGCGCACTCAAGAGTTTCTTGTTTCTCTTTGCTGTTGTTGGCATGACAAGACGTTTAACATGAGATCTATCCTAACAGATTTTAAGCATGTAATTCAGTACTGTTAACAATAGCCACTATATCTGTACTCCCACATTTATTGCAGCATTATTGACAATTGGCAGGACTCAGAAATAACCCAAATATCCATCAGTAGATGAATGGAAAAAATGTGGTTTATGCATATCATAGAATATTATTCAGCCTTTAAAAGGAGAATATCCTGCCATATGCACCAATACAGATAAATCTTGAGGACATTATGCTAAGTGAAGTAGTACAGTTACAGAAAGAAAAATACTGCATTATTTCAATTATTCAAGATAACTGTAAACTTTTTGAATATTCTGGATCATATTCTTAGATGAATGATTTTCTGATGCATCTACTAAAATTAATATATGCAAGAGTCTTGAGTTTTCATAGCACAAAAACAAATTAAGTGAATCAGTATAGCAACCCTATTTATCTCAGATTTTTAAACAAAACTTCATTTGACACACTCCAGGGAGAATTTTTGTTTATGGTGTCTCTGTCATCTTATTCGGGACTGCCAGTTATAATAAAGCTGCATTCAGTGGAAAGAATGTCTACAGACAATTTCCTAAAACCAGATTTCATTCGTTAATGAATATTCTGTTTCTTGAGAAGGTTAGAATATGGCAGTCACTCTGACACTCAGATCAGAGCACGTCCAGTCAGTGCCTGGTGACCAGGACACATAAAGCAAATCCTGATGTGCTGAACTTGCACAAGCCAGATGTAAGCTATTAGACACAATTAGTGATTCAGATTCTAAGGAGCTGCTTTGCACGCCGATGGCAAAAATGGAAGATATTAATTGCGATGCTCAGAGTTTCAGCCTCTTCAGCTGAATGAGATGTTTTGCGATTTTCCCAGGAGCATAAGGCTTGAAGCTGAAATATATGTAATGACAGATTGACAAATAGGGCAACTTTTTAAAACCTATTTTATATTCCGGACTATAAAATAGGAACAAATAATTTTTAAAAAAGAGTTTTCTTTATTTTCTCTCCCCAGTTCAATGAAATTATTTTCAAAGGTTTACTTTCTTTTAACATAACCTTTTTTTTTTTTTTTTACAAAAGAATTTATTTTGCTTCTCTTTTGGTTACCTGTGTAAATACATTAATATATTCTATGAGTTTTTAAGCAATCAGTTATCAATTATACTTTGTGGATATTCAGATGGGGGTAAGTACGGGAAATAGCCAAGTTATATGTTATTGTGTCTCCTCTCGTCCCAGAAAAGATATCCACAAACTAATCAGGGGAATGTGTGAAAATGTTACATTTTGTGGCAGAAAGGGACTTTGCAGATGTAATTAAGGTTATGGACCTTTAGATAGAAGGTGCTTGTAGCTTATCTAGGAGGTCACAACCCAATTGTATGAGCCCTTTAAAGCAAAGAATATTCTCTGGCTGGAGGCAGAAGAGATGTGGTGGTAGAAGTCAGGAAACATTTCAAAAGTAATAACAGTTGGAAATATGACTGTTGTCTTTGGGGAGTAGAGGTCCATGTGCCAGGACCACGGCTCGGCCTCTAGAGATTAAAAGTGGCCCTCCCAGATGACAGCTGGAAAATTAGATTCTGCCAAGAATATGCATTGGCTTGGAAGCTGATTTTTCTAGAGTCTCTTATAACAGCCCAGGAGTGAGGATGCCTTGATTTCCTATAACCAGTGTAACCAGAAATAGAGAAAACCAGCTCAGTCACCTAGGCTTCTGGCCTATAGGACTGGGAGGTAACAAATATATAGTTTTAAAGAGCCAGTAGGTTAGCCAGGGGAAACACATATACTAATTTATGTCCTAACTACTGTCAGAAAATGAATTGAGGTAAATTTTAATATAAACAGAAGCACTAACATATTATAATGAAATGTTTTAATAATTTAAGATTAATAAAATATTTAACATCTGTGTAGTAAGGATTAATTTATTTAATGTAGAGTCAACAATAAATCCAGCTAACTGGAAACACCAGTTTTTAAGAAGAGAATTTTTTTCCTAATTTGAAATTCCAAAAGGATACTTTTATTAATTTTATTTATTTAATTAATTTTAATGTAATTGTCAAAGAGCATCATAATGGGCTTTTCCTATTTGTAAAATATACAGAAAAGTCATGAAATGGCTGCTTCATTTAGAATTTCTCAGTAAATTTTAGTAATGATAACCAAATTTTCAAAGATATTTCTAAATGATAGATAAAATGAGTATTATGTGTATACTGTCCTAGAGACCCAGAAAAGGATAATAATGTAGAAATTAAGTGCTTTTATCCAGTTACTCATATAAACTGAAACAATTTAATAATAAAAATGATAATTAAATAGGGAAACAAGCATAAGATTGTCATTCATAGTGAAATAAGATGGTAAAAATAATTTTACAAGACTATAACTTTTTATGAACAAAAGAGATATTTTTAACACCAAAATGTAGAAAGTACATCCTAACATAAAGGTTAGTACTGGAACTTTTATAACTTTAAAATATTTGAATATATATTTATTTATTTTTTGTTTAGGTCATATAAGCACATGATCAAAAATAATATGACCTAAGAAGGTATAAATTGAAAGTCCTGCTTCTTCTCCTATATCCATTTACCCCACTGTCCCTTTTCTTAGCATATAACGTCTTCACTGTGTTTCCCTGCAAACCGTGACAAGTACAGATATGCCACACCTTCCTTTCTTCCTTTCCCATCTTTCACAGGACAGAACCCTATAAACCTTCTGTTCCCTGCCTTTTTCAGTTATCATATTTGTTTCATATAAGGACTATACAGCTTTTTCAGGCGTACCTGGGTGACACAGTTGGGTAAGCATCAACCTTGATTTCGACTCCGGTCATGATCTCAAGGTTAGTGGGTTTGAGCCCTGCATTGGGCTCTGTACTGACAGTGTGGAACCTGCTGAGGATTATTGCTCTTTTCTCTCTGCCCCTCCCCACTTCTCAAAATAAGTAAATAAATATAAAAAACAGTAACTTTCTCAGGACTTTTCTAGAGCTGCATAGTATTTTACTACATAGATGTACCTTAGTAATGAACAGGAGTTATTTCTAATCTTTTATCATTATAATCAAAGCGATAGCAACTATTTTGTATACATGTTAAGTTTTTGTTTTTTACTCATACTAGTATATCTGAAAGTTAAAGCCTTACAAACAGGACTCCTGGGTCAAAAGATAATTGGATTTGTAATTTTGATACCAGCTCCTCCAGTTACTTCCAAAGGTATTTATGTAGAAATGATGCACTTCTACCAGCATTGCAATAGAGCATCAGACACACTATATGTTGTTATTGTCAGACTTACACAGTTTTTCCTCAGACTTGTAAGAAACCATACCTCAGTTTGGTTTTAATTTCCACTTTTCTTTATCAGTGAAGTTGATCAACCTTTCATACATGAAAGAATCATGCATTTTATACTTTCTCAGTGATTCAAAAATTTTTTATCAAATTTTTAAATATTTAGACTACAAGTCCCTTTATATATATGTATATATGTATAAGTATATACATATGTACAATATATACACACATAAAAATATACATATATATAATATGAATAAGTATATATACTTATATACACATAAAAATGTACATAATAGACACAATATATATTCAAAACAAATAACATCTTCTCTTTGGCTTGTGTGTTGTGTAATTAACCTTTTTCTTTCTGGGTGACTGAAATTTTTCTTCTAAATATCTAAGACACTTTAAAAACTTACAATCCCACATCCATGTATGAGAATTTTAATTGCTCCACAACTTTACCAACACTTGTCATAGTTTTTTATTACTTTTTCTTATTTAGCTATTCTGTTGGGTTTGTAGTGATGTCTCATTGTGGTTCTTATTGGCCTTCTCGTGATTAATAAAGTTGAGATTCTTTCTTTATATGCTCAGTGGACATTTTGAAATCCTTTGTTATGAAGTAAATCTTTCATCTATTTCTGTATTATGTTGCTGGTCTTTTTCTCACTAGTTTGTAAGCATTGAAAATGCAAAGACTTTGTCAGATTTAAGTACTACAAATATCTTCTTTCAGTTTGTAGCTTGACTTTTCACACTCTTAATACTGTCTTTTGGTCAACAGATGTTTTTATAATGAGGCCCAGTTTTACAGTTTTCTTACCTATAATGTTAGCGTATTTTCTGTGCATTGTTCTAATACATAGA
>PJEM01002204.1:0-38856 GCA_004023845.1 Helogale parvula
TGTGTGACATGTGGTGGGGGGCAGGAAGCACAGGCTTGAAGGAAGGGCAGATGGGAGACCCTGAATTAATTCTTTTGAAGCCGCGCTGGGAGGGGAGCGGAAACTTGGAGTGGAGGCTGAAGAGAGAAGGGGGGTCAAGAGAGGGCTATTTGCGTTTGTTTGTTTGTTTAATGTTTACTTGCTTTTGAGAGAGAGAGAGAAAGAGACAGAGCTTGAGCGAGCAGAGGGGGAGGTGCAGAGAGAGAGAGGGAGACACAGAATCCGATGCAGGCTCCAGACTCTGAGCTGTCAGCACAGAGCCCGATGTGGGGCAAGAACTCTCAGACCATGAGATCATGCTGGGAGCTGAAGTCGGAAGCTTAACCAACGGAGCCACCCAGACGCCCCTATTTGTGTTTGTTTTTAATCAGAGAAGTTGCAGTAAGTTTGGATGGTGGGGGGAACAGGATGACAAGGGAAAGAGTGAGGGAAGAGTTGGAGCGGTCCTTACATGGGATGTGGGCTCCTGGGCACGTGGAGGCGGGGCCTCAGGCCGGAGCCAACGGGTTCCTGGCTTGTCCATCAAAACTCACTCAGCACCCCAGAGGTGGGGAGTGGGGGGGGGAATGAGGCCCAGGCAAGTGAGGAAGGGCGGGAGGGCCAGGAGGGGACGGAGTGCAAACACATGGCCTGAGGCCCCTGGAGGGTGCGTGGACTAGCAGAATGAGCAGTGGTAGAGCCTCAGGGGTCCACTTGCGGCCCACGACCATGGGGGGGGCTCCGTCCCTTTGTGGTGGCTGTGGGCTGTGACACTCAGGAACTGTGGCAGCCGCATTTCTTCTACACAGAGAGCGTCACTCTGCCCTGGGGATCACTCACGCATTTGGGGGGAAGCAGAGGCAAGGGATGAAGCACCTGGCTTGCACATTTGGGCCTCTGGTTCCTCTGGTTCCCCTCTTCCCAAGGCTTAGCTCTGTCCCTGACCTCCGTTCGGGTCAATGGGTCAGTCTCCCCCTAGGCCTCCATATACCAGGTATGGAAACAGAAACTGGCCGGAGTGCCTTCAGTCAGTGGGAGGTTCACTCTCAGGTTTGAAAAGCAGTTCAAGGGCTGAGGCCACTACAGCAGATCAGAAAGCGTCAGGGACTGAGGCTGCTTTGGTCTTTCTGGCTCATTGTCTCTAGCGCTGGCTTCTGTCCTCTTGGACACAAGCTGGCTGCTGGCATTCCAGCTGTCCTTCCTACATCCCAGACAGAAAGGACATTCATCCCAACCGATTTAGCACCCTCTCCCAAAAGATTTCTTGGACGCTTCACAATGATGTTTACTGCTCTTTCTTCGACCACCCTTAACAACAAGGAAATCTGGGAGCCGTTGGTTTGGGCACACCGGCACCCTACATAAGTCAAGATTCTTTATCCAGCAAGAAGGGAATAATGGATGTTTGGTAGGCAGCTTGCAGACTCCAGCATAGTCGATTATGCTTTCAATAAACTACCTTTTCCCTTAAGTCTTTTTGGAGTGGATTCCTGAGGTCTAGAAGCAGAGGACACTCAGAAGACAAGACACTGAGTAATCACAGTAGCTAAAGTATGGGTCGGGATGGGGGTGCAGAACAGAGTCTGCGAACAAGGTGGGAGACGCTTAGTTTGTGAGGATGGGGCTGAACCTGCAAACGCAAAGATACAGGGCTAGGCGGAAACCTCAGTCACATGGAAAACCTGCAGGAGGGCTGATGGTCAATTAATAAAATAAAAGGATATTTGGGCAAAAAAAAATTGTGATTTTGTGTAGCATCTCCTCCCAAGCCTTTTTTTTAAAAGATGGTATCCTTTTAACTTTTTTCTTTTTTTGTGGATTTTTTTCCTGACCCCATCCCTATTTTGCACCTCTAGTCAGATGAGTTTTTGCTTTTAAAAATTTTTTTACATTCATTTACTTTTGAGAGAGAGGGAGAGAGCGTGAGAGAGCGAGCAGGGGAGGAGCAGGGAGACAGGGAGACACAGAATCTGAAGCAGGCTCCACGCTCCCACCTCTCAGCACAGAGCCTAATGCGGGGCTTGAACCCACAAGGGTGGGATTATGACCTGAGCCGAAGTCGGACGCTTAACCAACTGAGCCCCCCTGGTGCCCCAAGAGGAGTCTTTGTTATCCAGGGTTTGAGAAAATCCAAAATGTCAGAACAACTACTACCAATTAAGCGGCATTTTTCATTTATACATCCCAGTGGCATGTATGCACACTTGAAAAAATAGATCTCCTGTCACTTATTCGTCCAACAGATGATGCTTGGTGCGTGGAAGGAATAACACCCCTCTAAAAGTTACGATCCGTGACACAGTGCATGAAACACTCCTGTGGTGTTCTGTCTGTGAGGGAGGGGCCAGCCCTGACCAGCCTTTGGTCGTCACTAAGGAGGGCTCCCGTTCACTTCCTGCAGGGCACACATCGCTCTCTGGTGTTACTTGTGGACATAGGGAACTGGTCTCAGCCCCGTGTGCCCACCGTCCTGGGCATCGAGTAGGTTCTCAGTAAATATTTGGTGAAGTCTTGAATACAGGACTTGATGTATAGTAAGTGCTCAATAAATGTTTGCTCTGTCTCCATTATCATCACCACCACCACCATCAGAGCCTGGGCTCCAGGAGCCCTATTGGGCACCACTGACACACACAATAAACATTTATTTTATTTTTTAAAGTTTATTTATTTATTTTGGGGAGGAGGGGCAGAAAGTGAGAGGGAGAGAGAGAATCCCGAATAGGCCCCATGCTGTCAGGGCTCTATCTCATGAGCCCCCTGATGCAGGGCTCTATCTCATGAGCCATGAGATCACGACCTGAGCTGAAATCAACAGTCGGACACTTAACCGACTGAGCCAAGCAGGCAATCCTAAACAGTTATCGTAAAGGAAAAGAAAGATGCCAGCCAAGATCGCCTGCGAACGGACCTGGACTGGGTCCTTCTTTCAAATGGCAGAGCGTTCCGGGGGAGGGAGGGTACAGGCTGTGAGCCCTCAGGGGTCCGGGGGTGGGTACCCTGCAAGGTCAGATAATCCTGCAGGCAGCGTGGTAGTTTCTGGTTTGTCACATGTCCTTTCTTCAAGCAAGTGTCTCCTCCTCTCTTCTGTCACCCCCAGCCCCGCCCCCCACACACTACCCTTGCAAACGGCTGGGGGTTCCTTCTGCACAGAATGGATGCCAGCTCCACTTAGGACCCCTGCTTTTCCTGCGGCCTTCAGATCTTGTCTGTGGGAAAGTCTGCGGTCAGAGGAAAGTTATTTGCTACCTAGAGCTCCCTCTGCTGATACACAGGATGGGTGATTCCCTGCGACAGCAGCTTGTGTCAGACAGCCCGGTGCCATGTCTGTGGTCTGGTCAGAGACTGTGTCCTTGTCTTGCTTCGGGTGGGGGCTGCGGAGTACAGGTGATATGCGTTTGTGACCTCCCGTGCTCGGGGGGCCTGGAGTGGCTTTCGGCACCCTGGTTCCTCTGACCCCATGTGCCTGGGGATTGCGGTGCTTTGCATGCGCTTGTCGGAAAGAACCAGATGCCCAGGACGTGACCATGTTCTGTGCCTCCTCCCCCTGCCTCTGCCAAACAGGTGACCCGTGTTGATGATTTCTGTGTGTGATGTTGAAGTGAAACCAAGGGAGAGCTTTAAACGTTTTTAAGAGCAAAGTCAGGGTCAAATCAGAGCCTGGGTCAAAACAGGCTCTACTAAATCAAAAAGAAACAGATACATTAAGATTAAGACAAATTAAGATTTTAAAAAAAACCCAAGTATTTGACTACATTTGACTCTTACTCTGAAGTTTATCTAAATTCGGAAGAGGGCATGCCATGCCCTCGCTCTCTGGTACCTTCTCCCAGGAGTACAGAAGGGAGAACATTTCTTTCCAGTCCAGCCTGCCAGCGGGAGCAGGCTGACATTCCTTCTCCTCTGCCGCTGGCCAAGGCCAACATTTTATCTGAAATATAGGACCCTCTGTTTTATACTCTACCCTGATCCCTGCCTCCCAGCAGCCGTAGGACAGAAGTATTATTCTTCTTCATCTTTTACAGACTAGAATAATGAGGTTTGGTCATGTTAAGCAGCTTGGCTAAAATCACACAGCTAAAAAGTTGCTCAGACAGTGACAGGGTTCTGCAAAGCACTTGTAAGCACCAGGCTCTAATCCACCAGCTGGTGTGTGTTCTATGCCCGAAGCTCACTCTGTGCCCTGCACTATGCCCAGTGCCAGGGAGAGAAGAGGTCCTTGCCCTTGGGGGTACTTGTAGTCTTTTATCAAAATGGAGGACTGGAGGCAGTGCCTCTTCCTCCAGGCAGCCTTCCCAGACTGCCCTTTCCCCCCCTCTGATACCTATGGACACTTATCATTGACACCTTCCTACTGTTTACTAATGAAATGAACAATACCTAACATTTACTGAGCACTTATTGTGTTCCGGTCTCTATAGAAAAACCCTTTATATGCATTATCTCATTTAATCCTTCTAAGAAATCTATAAGAAAGGCTCTATTATTACCCCCCCCCGCCCCCCCCCCCCGTATTTTACAGATGAGGAAACTGAGGCATCGGGAAGGTAGACAATGCATGCTAGAAGTCTCAGTTAACACGCAGCAGGGCTGGGCACCTGACAGCAACTTGAGGGTAAAGACCCCTCTTCCCTGATTCCCTCCCAGCCCCTAGCTTAGTGCTGGACACGCCCAAGAGCTCGGAGCTAATTGCTCACTGGTCTTCTCACCCCTCATTTGAAAGGGATGATCAAACCAGATTTGGGTGTGGGGCTGTGGAGGGATCCCACAGATCAGCTGGAACTTCCTTAGAGCTCTGACTCTCAGTTAACATGAGAATAAGAATCGTATTTAAAGAGAAAAAAAATCCTTAGGGAATCTTCTTCATATCTATTTTTCTCTTGCCCAGCATGGTTCCTGGCGCATAATAGGGTCCAATACATCTGTGTTGAATGACTGAATGAGCTTTAAAAATTCTAAAGAGACTTGCTGCTGTTGTCACGGCCACCGCTGCTGGAGTATTTCAGCCCCGTCTTCTACATCAGGCTCTGTGTAGCTGCTCCAGGTGCTGTTTGTCTGTCTGTCTGTCTTGGGGCAGGAAGATTATCTCGGCGACGCTAGTAGCTTGCCTTCCTGCCCTCCTATCTCAGGTGATTTTTCATCCTGAAAACCTCACATAAGCTGTTTATGGCATCCATAACCTGCCCAGAGCTTTTAAACCTCTTTCTTGCATGGCTGTTTATGAGTTGAGATAAACAAACAACTCTCTCTCTCTCTCCAGGGACCGGGAGGCCTGGATCTTTAACCTCACTCTTCCAGCCTGTGGCCCCCAGGGGAGCTGAGCCAGAGCATGGGCCCCAGAGGCCCACGGTTAGACGTGTCACGTGCAGGAAGCAGATAGCATCATTGCTGGTTAGAGGAAAATGCAGCAGAGACCTTGAAACAGAGACAGGCTGGAGGGCACCGATGCCAAGAGTGCCTAGGGCAGCCTCTGATGAGGTTGGGAAGCACTGTTTAGATACTGAGGAAGAGTTCTAGGGACACGACATGATGGTCTTGGGGACCATCCATGTCATCCAGTCCGTCATTTGGCATTGAAGAAACCGAATTCCTTGGAGGGGAGTGACTCGCCCAAGATGATGCAGCATCGTGGCTGCGTGGACTAGACAAGGGTGCCTGCCTCCCCGTGCCAATTCCCTCCTTCCCATAAGCCCATGATCCCTAGAGGACACCCAGGGGGTTGCAGGCTTCTCCCCCGCCCCAGCGGTGATGTGTGGGTCCTCGGCCAAGCTGGTCAGCACCTTCTCTGCTTCTGGCTACCTTGCTGGGCTCGGGATGACCTCTGACCTAAAGCTAGTTCACTCAGAGAGCATCTCTGCACCTTTGAGGAGAATGCCGGGAAAGAGGGACCCTCCTTCCCCTGGGCTACAAATGAACAAAGGATACAAGTAGTCTCAGCGGCTGATGTTGTGACATGAAGAGAAAGCCTCGGGACAAAACAGACCACATGAAAGGCAGAGAGCAGAGATGGAAAGAAAAGGAATTCTAGGTCATAGTTCTGGGTTGCTTGATCAAACCTCACCTGATGCCTGCTATCTTTAAAATAATCAGTTACATGATCCAGTAAACTCTATTTTTAAGATGGTTAGAATAGAGAATTTATTCATTATAACCCAAATGCTCCAAGTGATAAACAGATGACAGAAGGCCAAAGAGACTGCCTCTCTTCTGTCCCACTCTCGGTTAGTTGGGCTGAGCCCAGAGGGACTGCCTCTGTGCCTTTCCACATGCCTGGCCAGGCTGTAGATCTTCTGAAGGCTGAGTCTAAGTCTGCAGTTTAGAATCCCCGCTAGCTGGTGGTTTACACTCTCAGTTCAGGGAAGAGGGTTGGCTCATTATATGGGTCCAGAAGGTATTTTCTAGGTGGTCACTCCCACCCCACCCTCATGAACCAATAGCACTTTGTGCACATCTCTCAAGTCACGTTGACCTCACTGCTTTTTAATGAACAACATCTACCTTTGGACCCAAGCTTGCTGAAGGGGAGATCAGGCCTTAGTCACCTTTGGACCCCTGCCCCTGGCCCCGCGTGTGACACAGGTTTGATGTTCCTAGATTGTTGGTGAGGATGAAACCTCTTTCCCCTCTCTGCCTCCTTCTCGGATGGATCCTGTTTCTTGCTCTACTTTCTTCTCTTCAAAAATTAAGATGAGGTTTCAAACGCACAGCAGACAGGATGCAAAGCACTCACCCCCGAGTCCCTGATTTACAAACTGGAGGTTTGATCTGCTGCTGTGTTCTCACAGTGCTAAGCCCTGTCTGGGACACCCACCCTCCGTTCACCATGGGTTCAGGGCTGCTGTGTATAAAGCCCCGGGCAAGAGGACAAGAGAGGGAAAGGCTGGAAAGACTGAGTCAGAGAAGGCTGGGGATGAAACTTGAGTCCCGTTGGGCTCATCAGTCTAAAATCTCATTGACCGACAGGGAAGCTCAGGCCCTGGGAGGAGTCCTCCTGGCTCAAGGTCACTGGGACAGCCCAGGGGGGATGAGAAAGAACTCAGCCCATGCCCCCAGAAGCGGAACCCCGCACAGACAGCAAGGGAGGCTTTGGGATGGATGGGAAGAAAGACCTGGTGGAAGGCTCAGCGGCCAGACGGGGAAGCTGGCAGCCTTGGAAGGTTGAGGCAGCCCACTGGGCGCCCTCTTCCCAACCAAAGCCCTCGCTCGACGACTGGGTTTGGAGGCTCTTGGCTTGTTTGTTCTTAGGGACCAGAGAAGTGACTCAGTGAAGCACTTAGTACATCGTTGGCCCTAGAGGGTGGGGTGTGACTCAGGAGTCACTCACGGAGACTCATTCATAGCTTCCTCCCTGCCCCTTCAAGCCGGGGATCCCTTCCGTGGCTCTTCCTCATCCGTTTCTCCGTCTCCACCTGCTCCGCCGTCCGTGTGCCAGGGAAGGCACCTGGATTGCAAACTCCCGGGCGGGGAGCCCGCTCCGCTCCGCGGCCTCGTGCTTGCTCCCTCGCGGAAGGCAGGGTCTCAGGACCCCCAGATCGTCCTGACCAGCCCTGGATCCTGAGCGGGCCCACCTTCACCCAAAGCTTCCCCTGCTTTTCTGCGCTCCCCTCTCCGTGTCGCGGAAACTGTCCCCCGCGCCCCCACCCCGCCGCTACTCTTGCCGCGGAGGGTGTCTGTCTTCCCGGCTCGCCCCCACCCCCTTCCTTTCCCTCCTCCTCTTTCCTCCCTCGCTCCGCCCCCAGGCCCCGCCCCTCGCCCCCCCGGCCCGCGTCCCCCGCCCCCCCTCGCGGGCCCCCGGCCCGCCGCCACCCCCTCCCACCGCGGAGGGCTGCGGGGAGGGGAGCCCCGCGGGCCAGGCCCCCGCCCGCCCCGCGCGCCCCCTCCCCGAGAGCGCGCGCCCGGCGGCCCCCTCCGCGGCCTCCCGCTCCCCGCCTCCCCGCCTTCCCCTCCTCCTGGTGACGTCCGGGCCCCTGCCCGTCTGAAAACTCCGCGCCGCGGCGGTGGAGGCGGCGGCGGCGGCGGCGGCGGCGGAGGAGGAGGAGCAGCGGCGAGCCGAGGCGGCGGCGGCGGCGGCGGCGGCGGCCCGAGCGCGAGCCCGAGCGGCAGCCGGCGGCCGCGGGAGCCGCGGGGAGCGCGGGGGCGGCCCGGAGCGCCCGGGGTCCCCGCGCCCCGCTCGCCCGCCGCGCTCCGAAGATGGTGGCGGCGCCGTGCGCCCGGAGGCTGGCCCGGCGCTCGCACTCGGCGCTGCTCGCGGCGCTCACCGTGCTGCTGCTGCAGACGCTGGTCGTGTGGAATTTCAGCAGCCTCGACTCCGGGGCCGGGGAGCGCCGCGGGGGCGCAGCGGCCGGCGGCGCGGAGCAGCCGCCCCCGGCCCCGGCCCCGCGCCGCGAGCGCCGGGACCTGCCCGCCGGGCCGGCCGCAGCCCGAGGCGGCGGCGGCGGAGGACGGGGGCCCCCGGCGCGGGCGCGGGGAGGCGGCCCGGGAGAGCCCCGGGCGCAGCAGCCGGCCAGCCGGGGGGCACTGCCCGCGCGGGCGCTGGTAAGATGCCCTTTCGGCTCGCGTCCCGGAGGGCGGGAGGGGGAGAGGGAGGCAGCCCCGACCCCCGACCCTCGACCCCCCACCCCAGCCCTTGAACCCGGGGCGTCAGACTGGGACTCCCCAAGCGCGCTGGCTCCACATCTCTTTCCCTGGAAGCCAGGGTGCGGTCCCTGCCGAGGTTCGGGGGCCGTGGGCTGCCCCATCGCGAGTCTGAGGATGCCCCCTTGGGGTCTGGGGAAGTTATCTCCAGAGGGGGCGCTTTGGGGGTTATCGGAGCCCAGCCGGGTCCCTGCTCCCCGCCACTCTTGCTGGGCGCCCCGACTTGCACTGTGCATGTGGGTGTTGGCGCCTCGCTCTCTGTCTGAGTGCGTGGATCGTGCCCGGGATCTGAGCCGCTGCTCATGAGTGCTGCCCACAGCATCTCTTTGGGTTTTGCTGAGCTGAGTGGGGAGAACTCCGTTCCCCGCTTGCGGTCTCCTTGTCTTTTCCTGGCCTGGGCTGGGGTCTGGGATCCTTATCCCAAATCCCCAGCCGACTCCCTGAACCCGGATTCAGGCTTGGGCGCCTGGTCTCACTTTAGGTCTCCCGTCTGCCATTTCTGGCTGTCTGAGACTCCTGTGTCTACCTTCTCCGTCTCTAACCTTGTCCTCTGCCCGGTGCCCTCTCTGACTTTCCTCGCGCTGCTCTCCAGTGATGAGGCATGCCCCCTTCTCCCGGATGGTGCTTCTGCGCTCCGTCTCTCGCGTGGAGCCGATTGCTGTCACCAGCTGTGCGTCTGAACAGCATCACGACTTGGGCTCTCGTGGGTTTTCTTTGCTTTTCCTTGGGTGTGAACAGTCTGAGCTCTGAAACTGTTTTTTCTGCAGATCTTCTGGGACCGTCTGGGTGTCTTCCTGCTCTGCCCCCAACTTCTCCAGGGATGTCTTTCACACCTTCTCTGGGCTGCCTTGCTGAGCCCACTGAGCTAGGACACCCAGGACCGGAGGTCAGAGTCCCCAGCTCTCGGCCAGGCTGTCAGTGCCCTGTGGGTGTGAGCCTCTGTCTTAAGGAATAACAGCTGCAGCGGTCTGTCTGTATCTTCCTCAGGCATCCGCCTACGGGGATTCTCCTAGTGCTTGGGGGACATCACATTTCAGGGGTTAGTTTCAGGATCTTTAGCCACTGAATGCATGTCTGTGTCGTTTGTCGCTTTTGGAGCCCTCACTGAAGATTGTCTTCAGACACAGCGTGATGCTTTTTGATCTGTTAAACTTCTTTGGAATCAGTGGCGACCCTCTTTGCTGGAGCACGGCTCTTGTTTGTGGCTGTGGGCAGAGCCAACCCCAGGACATGATGTGATGGCGTTTCATGTGCTGGTTTGTCTGCGTGGGTGGCAGGTAGATGTCTTTCCCTCCTTGGTGGGGGTTGTTGGGGGGGGGGGGGAGACTGGAGTGAGATTCCTGGTGGAGAACCAGAACACTCCTCATGTCCTGTGGCCTTTTATTTACAGAGAAGAGTACTCCCAGCGCTGCCTTTGAACTCCTGGGGTGACTTGTGATATGTTTGGGCAGAAAATCAGTCGGAGGTTCTTTGTGGATTTGAAGCCCTCCCCGGGGGCAGTGAGGTCGGTGGGAGGGTGTTCAGGTTGCGCATTTCTGGCCCAGAATGGAAAAATTTAGGATGAACACGGGGACATGGGGCTTCCTGTATCCTTTGTATCTGGGGTTCAGACAGGCGCCAGGAGGTATCTTTGGGTGCAGGGAACCACCTGTTGAAAAAGTGGAAAGAAGGAAGGAGGCCTGGGTAGCTGATTTCTTCCTGGGTCCTTGACATTTTGAGTACTCGTCCACATTCCGTGTGTGTGTTTAATGTCCTCCTCTTCTCTCTGGGTGTCTACCGTGTTGTGGTTACCTGTTCTCTCTCCTGGATTTGTATTTTATTTTATCGGCCTGTCTGTATCCTTTCTTTCCCTTGCCCCACGTGTACATGCACTACCAGCCCCACCCCCCGCCCCCGCTCTGCTAGCTCCTGAAATCACAGCACAGACATGCTAGAGGGAGCTGGGGGTCTGCCCTCCCCTGGCTGTGCCCACCCAGCCCCTGCCCTTCCATGGAGCTCAAGGAGACCAGAAGAGGGCAGGCTGTTCCCAAAGTCTGATGTCTTCTGAGCTTGAGTTGCAGGCCAGGCGAGGACCAGACCTTTGCGAGTGACTCTAAGGCCCTTGCAACATGTGGTTTGCCTGCGGACCCTGCCGGGGCTGCTCGCTGACACTCGGGACGGATTCAAGAATGGGACGTTAAAAAAAATTCCCGGTGGTTTTCCAGGTGGCTCTCTTAAAGGGCTGGTGAGACACATGCTTGGGGCACGATGCTTCATCAGTGCACTCTGTGGAGGAGGGCTGGGGCGGGTGGGCAGGGGGCGGTCCTTGCAGGCTGAGGGACTCTGTCTCCCGCCCCTCCCCCCTTGGTGGTGCTGCTGGTGGGTGTGTCCCAGAGAGTGTCAGGCAGGCATTGTGTGGAGAGCATTTTCTAAGACAAGACCCAGGGCTTCCGCACTCACACCTTCTGCGTCTGGGGAGCTGCGCCCCGGTGGAAGGACATGATTATATTTTTGGTGCATCTTAAGAAGCCAAGAAGAAACACGCTGTTTCTCAGCAGACAGAGTCAGAGACAGCAGGAGGGTGGCGACAAGATGGGCATGTCTGGAGAAGATTTGCAAGCTCCTGCGTCCCCCTCAGCCTCTTCCAAAGCTCTTAAATATTAGAACTATCAGGTGGCGTGTCGCAGAGCTGCGGCCGAGATGCCGATTCCTTCCCTGGGTCTCCGGCAAGCTGTGGATTTGTCTGTCACCTCGGAATTCACGAAACAGATGGGCTCACTTACCGAGGGAGGAAGAACACTGGGAGAGTGTCAGCGAGCTCACCCTCCAGCAGCTTTCTTTCCCTTCCCCTCCAGCGAAACCGCTCAAGGTCCCGCATTTTTATTGCGTGTGCCCTTAGATAAACTGCTACTCCATAAGCTGATCATTTAAGGAACCGAATTTTTAATCGCCCTCACACACACAGGCACGCTTAGAATGGCATATCTGTGGCTGCTGACCCCTTTGAAATGCTGATTTTTCGGCAGAAATCCCTCATAGTTCACGTTACTCAGATAACGCAGGACTTTTTCAGACCTTGGCAGTGACTTTAAAAAATTGGTTCTCTGAATCGTATCCACATCACCTCTGGTTCTGACAGCCTGAGAGGCGTGGCTTCCGTTTCTATCCAAATGTTTTGAGACCAGAGAGAACAGAGGGTATTTTATTGATGGTACTGAGTTTTTTTTTTTTTTTCACACTCTCAATGGGGTTTTATTTTGCTTGAGCAATACATTACACTTTGTATACAGAAATACGCATCATTGAACAATATTTATCTTAACTGCAAATGTTGCCATCTGCTTAATCATATACTGGAAAATATTAAATAGAGTAGATAAATAAAACAGAAATTATTAGACACGGAGGTGTATGTATGTAATTGTATATACACACGTGCTTTCCTTCCAGTCTCCTCACACTTTAGATATTCTCTCTAGTTTATTAGTTCTTTTTTTGGTGTTTTTTATTTTTTGAGAGAAAGAAAGAGACAGAGCACGAGGGAGGGAGGGTCAGAGAGAGGGGGAGACACAGAATCCAAAGCAGGCTCCAGGCTCCGAGTGGTCAGCACAGAGCCCGACGCGGGGCTCGAACTCACAGACCATGAGATCCTGACCTGAGGAAGTTGGATGCTTAACCGACTGAGCCACCCAGGCGCCCTTAGTTCTCTTTTTTTAATCTTCTGAAAGGTTGCATGACAAGATACTTGCTCTTTTGGAAATAAGAGGCCATGGTGTAAGTCCCTGTTTGCTGAGGAATCATCCAGTTTTGATCCGTGGTCTTAAATAGGAAAGGAAATTTGATTTTTGAGTTAGAGCAGACACCTGACATCCTGTGTGTGTGTGTGTGTGTGTGTGTGCGTGCGCGCGCGCGTGCGTTCATGCATGTGTGTGTTTCCCAGAAAACAAACTATTCTTAAGAATATCTCTGTAGTCAGCGGCTGCCCTCTTACCCAGTGCTATTTATGGTCAGTGGGGCCATAAATCTGCCTGCAGAAAGACGAGAAAATGCACAGTGCCCACATAATCGGATGGCACAAGGGGCACTGCATAAGGGTTGATCTCTTCCGCATCTTTTGGTTAATCTTGCCCTAAGACTTGTCACTTAGGAGAACACTCCCTTTTTAAAATTTTTCCCTTTGTATTTCCCCATTTCTGTGGACTCTGGTCCCCATCTGTCAGAACCAAGAAGAAGATACTTTGGAGAAACCAAAAAATAAAACATTAACTCAATCCCAACAAACTCCAAGTTCAAAGGAAAAGGCGTGGGAGCAGGAGAAAACGTCACAGGAAATGTGCGCCAGGCCCGGCACATGAAAGAGACCTCCGTGAAGTGTCCTGGGGTCTGAGACACCTGGGTTCAAACCCAGCTCTGCTCTTGGCTGTCTCCATGACCTTGAGCAAATCATTCTGCTCGGCTCCTCTGAAAATCTGGGCTCCCTCCTGAGGTCAGGTGAGGATGAAGTGTATTCATACATGTGAACTGGAAATGCTTAAATGCAAGCTGTTGTTCTTAAAAAGAAAGTCTTAGTATGTTTGAAAATAAGCAATTTTTTGCAATTATTCATTTTCCCATGGAAAGTGGGATTTGAGTGAAATCCAAGGCAGTAGAGTGCCAACCCCACTGCGTGTGCCAGCCTTGGAGCAGGATGGAATGTGCTAGAGGGAGGAGCGCTAATATTTATTGAGTGCCAGCTGTATGCCAAGCATCCTCAGGATGGTTTGCATAAATTATGTTATTAAATGCTCACCACACATGCAAAAAAAAAAAAACCACTAAAAAACCCAGGATGGGAGGAGGTGCTATTCAACTTACACAAAGTTTAAACTAAGGACAGCTGGCTAGACGCTGCCGGCCTTCTGAGCGCGGATTCTTAGGCAAGAAGAGTGAGGACTTAGCAAATGTTGCCTTACCCAGCTCGGTGGGACGGGACCGTTGCTGTCCCCATTTCACAGATGAGGAAGCAGGCTCAGAGAGGTGAAGCACCGTGTTCCCTAAGAGCGCTGTGCTGGGAAGTCCAGAGCCGGGATCAAAACCCGGGTCCGCCTTCCGATGAACCTACAGGTTTCACAGCAGCTTGTCCGGGCGGTTCTTTGGGAAACTCGTGATGCGGCCAAACTGTTCTCGAAAACTTTGAGACCACTTCCTCACTTCTCACTGCAGAGTTCCCAAAAGACTGTGCCAACCCTAGAAAAGGAAGAGAGAGATGGCTTGCACTGAATCGGACCCCTCAACGAAGGCACAAATGGAGAGTCGGAATAATAATAATTGTGACTGTCTAGGTAGCAGTTAGAAGGGGCCGGGCACTGTGTTAAGTAAGCCCTCATGTATCAACTCACTTATTCCTTCAGCGAGTGTGTGTTACATTGTGACAGTCAACAGTCACCGTGCTTCATAGAACCAGGCCCTGTTCTGGGTGTTTTACAAACATTAACTTGTTGAAACCTCACACTGCAGAGAAAACTGAGGCACAGGGAGCTTCAGCAACTTTCCCAGGGTTCGCAGTTAGAAAGGGCAGAGCCAGGATTTAAATGCAGGCAATCTAGGCTCGTCACTCCCCTGCTCCACACCCTCCCTCTTCTAAGGGACTCGGAGAAAGTTCCCAACCTTAGCATCACAGCGCATCAAGGAGGCAAGGAGGTGGTCGATTTGGTCTCGATGCCCAGATCCAAGCGCAGGATTTTATGGTCCTGGAATACAAGGTTCTCACCCTAGCCTGAAACATGCAGCATCCATATGAGGGTTGAACTTGAACTGCTCAGTTGGCCGGGAGGAAGGAGTTTTGAACTCAGCTCTCTTGCCGGGAGAGGAAGGAAGGAGGGAGCAACCCAGGGTTCCTCGCCCAGGAGAAACAGCCCTTCATTCATCATCGGCGGGCTTCCTGCTCCTGCACCCCCCACTTACACTGCCCTGTGGTTCTCTCCGGAGGAGCCCGTGACTTGAGCCCGTGACTTGCCCCCGAGAGCCTGGGCGTGGCAGGGAGGCATCTCTAAGAACATGCAGGTTGATTGTCTTATGCCACTTCCTTCCGCCTACAACGGAAACTACCCGTTTACCCGCAGATACTCATCAGGCTGTGCCCCTCTGAGCCTGTGGTTAGGGTTGCCTCCTCCCCCTATGGGAGCCCGAGGTGTTGAGAAGAGGGAAGCGGGGAGGGCGGATGGGTGTCACCTTGACCCGCTCAACACTGGAGTGAGCGGGGAGACGGGTGTTATTAGTATCAGGGCCCAGGAGCCCAGACAGCCAGCTGGGTGGGGAAGGGGACACCTAAAGGCATTTCTTAAGTCTCTTTGGGAGGAAGATCTCCCCTTTCTGGGCCCTCTTTGGATAGTGAAATGGGTTTGTTCTGTCCCGGTTTGTCGCAGCCGGATGACTGCTGGCTTATCTGGGTATCTAATCCAGGCTAATGTGTCTGTGGATGCTGATGACTAGCATTTCTCCTCCCAGGGAATCCTTTGCTGTAATCCCTGGCCGGGAGAAACACTCGTTAAGCCCAAAGGAGTCGAGCTGATGGGGTAGAGAGATTGATGCAGCGGTCCCTTCCCCAAGGGGCATGGTCATTGTGACTGTGACAGTACCCATGAGGAGGGTGAGCCGGATTTCTCTTCGTTGAAAGTTTGCCTTACACCAGACACCATAGAAGTACTAGGAAGATGTGATCTTAGGAATTCCTACACGGTGCTGCAAGTCAGTCTCCTCTGTTTTACTGATTACAAATAAAAACTAAGGCAGGAAGTTGGACGGAATTTGAACAGCTAGGAAGTGGCCAGTTATAGGAGTTGAAGGTTGGTGGTGACTTCACATACTGTGTTCTTAGGCTCTGTCCCCAGTTCAGTAAGTCCCTTGTCCCTCCCTCTCTCCCCTCCCATCTGTTAATTCATATATCCATCCACCTATGCATATATCCATCTGTCTATCCACACACCCATCTTTCTATCCATGAATCCATCTGTCTGTGTGTGCATTCATCCATCTTTCTATCCATGCATCCATCCATCTTTTCATGCGTCCATCCATCTATGCATACATCCGTCTGTCTACACATCCTTCTGTCTATCCATGCATCCATGCATCTATCCATGTGTCCATCCATCTGTCCATGCATCCATCCATCTATGCATGTATCCATCTGTCTATCCACGCATCCTTCTGTCTATCCATACATCCATTCATCTATCCATGCGTCCCATCCATCTATGCATCCTCCAGTCCACCAGTGAGAGCATGCCAGGCACTGTGCCCAGCACTGCCAAGACCTTCATGAACAGGACAGATGTGCTCGCTGCCCTTGGGAGGATCACTCCAGTGAGCTTCCAGCCGGGGAAGGGTTGCTGACACTCGGGCTATCACCAGCGAGGTTCCTTTCACATCCTGGCCTGATTCACTGCAGGTTTCACTTCCCCAGAGTGGCCTCTTGGACATGAGAGGAGGATTTCCTCTGGACAGGTTGGGAGTCAGGAATAGTGTGATTCAGGGGCCCAGAAGCTCTCAAGTCACCCCCCCACCTGCCCAGCACATTCTGGACTGCTCCACTCATGGGACTCAAGCTCTTTTCACTTAGTATATATAAGGAGCCTGCAGATTAGTTTACAAGGGGAGCAGGTGGCCAGAGGCTGTGGGGCCTGGGAGGCAGGTCATGTGATGTGTGTGGGGTGGAGGGAGCGTTCTAACAGCCCGGCTCCGCCATCCACGTCTGTGTGTTGCAGAGGGTTAGTTCATCTCTCGGGCTCGGTTTCCTCGTGTGCGGTGCCGTGAAGGCGCGCGCCTGGGAGGGTGCGGTGATGAGACAGCTCTGGCCCACGATCGTGCGCCTGTTGTCCTCCTGATGCAGCCTCATCGGGAGAGAGATTTGCAAGAGAGGACCCCCGATTCATGCCCCGTGGGTAGGTTTTGTGTGGCCCACACGGGATGTTAGAAGGCACTGAAGTTGAAGGATTAAGACATGCTATAAAACGATACAGAGTAGTGGAATTCTGTTAAAAGTCACAAGATCTGGCAGTGTGGGGCCCACGTTCTTGCTTGTTTTTCAACTGGCCAAGCTGAGGAGGGGCTATTTCTGAGACCCTCCAGATTCCTGAGACCACTGCCCCCGCCAAGATCTCTTTTCTCTCCCCTCTGATACCTGACCGGCCCCTCTGGGCTGTTGAATTTGCAGCCTCTGTTTGGAAGACGTCCCTGTTCGCTGCGATGAGCTAAAAATAAATGCCTGTTGGTCACCTTTCAACAATCTCCCTGTGGTTTGTTCACAGCACTTACTTACCTGACTGCTTTCGCTTCCCCTGGGCATGATGGAGGTTCCTTCCCTTGCTTGCTGTGGGCGAATGCTCAGGACATGCAAATTCTTACCAGGATTAGGCCACCGTGAAGGCAGCGTCTCAACATTCCAGTCTGGTAAACCGGTTCCCCCTTTGCTGGGCACGCAGGGGACGTGCCGTTTGGAATGATCTGCCTTGCACGCGCTGCGCCCCGCACAGCCTGACCCCACAGCAGCCCGTCTGGGATGTGGAGGGCTGCCGGGGAGCTGGGCACGGCAGGTGGAAGGGTGGAACGCTGTTCTGGAGCACCTCGGCTTGGATGCCGACACTGTCAGGGACAAACCGTCACTTCCATCTTTTTTGGTGTCTTTTCGGCTCTTCTGTCAGATGATGCTCATGTAGGACCTAATTCGATAAATAGATGAGAAAGTGCTTTGTGATCCCTGAAGGGCCAGGGGCGCGTCACTGAGGGAAATCACTAGAGGCTTCCCACCCACCCGTCCATCTGCGCACTGATTCACCAGCTAGTGCTTGAGGAGCTGCCGGGTGCAGGACGCTGGGCAGAGCACGTGGGGAAGACTGACGCGCCCACCCTCCATGGACCTGATGGTTGAGGGCAGGATGACCCCCTAGAGAAAGAGAAACCAGAAAAAAAAGTAAAAATCAAATTGTTACAGGGGCACCTGGGTGGCTCAGTTGATTAAGTGCCTGACTTCAGCTCTGATTTGTTTTGATCACGACTTTGTCATGATCTCATGGTTTCTGAGTTCGAGGCTGGCGACAGGCTCTGTGCTGACAGCTCCGAGCCTGGAGCCTGCTTCAGATTCTGTGTTTCCCTCTCTCTCTCCCTCTCCCTGCTTGCGCCCTCTCTCTCAAAAAAAAAAAAAATTACAAATTTTTTTAAATTAAAAAATCAAATTGTTACAGGTGTAGCAATGGAAGCATTTGAGGAGCTGAGAGAAAACAGGAAGCAGTAGGTGAGGATTTTGGGGGGTGGGGTGGATTAATTTTACTTCGTTTTGGTTGATGGACACCTTTGGCCGGCGTAGCTCCAGACTAGCCCCAGGAATCCCAGATGTGGTTTACACACCAGCTCTGATCCGCCAGTGACTAAAGCAGCTTTTTTTAAAATACTTTTTTAAAACTTTAGTTGGTTTTGAGAGAGGCAGAGAGTGCGAGCTGGAGAGGAGCAGAGAGAGAGACAGAATCCCAAGCAGGCTATGTAGGGTCAGTGCAGGGCCCCATGTGGGGCTCGAACCCACAAAACCATGATATCATGACCTGAGCCCAAATCAGGAGTCGATGCTTAACCGACTGAACCACTCAGGCGCCCCTTGAAGGAGCTTTTAGTAGAGTTTCTGTCCATATCTATGCAAAGTTTATTCAGTTCTGAAATTTGAGGTATATTCCTTTAAATGTTTTCTTTAACTGAAATGTACTGCATAAACAAAAGCGCACATTATTCTAAATACACAGCTCAGTGAATTTTCACAAACTGAGTGCGGCCAAGTAACCCACACCCAGAGCATCTGCCACATCCCCCATGCACCCCCCAGCTGCTTGGGTGAATGTTTTTAAAAATTGTAATGCCGGATGTTTTTCTAAATGTATATCAGGGAAAACATACAAATATAACCATTCAATCAAAATGACAACTTCAGGGCTCTTACTGCTTAGCATACAAGTCGGGGGGGCATTCAAGTAAAGGAAGTTGTTACCATGATGAAAATGTGTAGGTGACAGTTCCAAGCCCTAATTCTAACCCGAATCGCGGCGTCCATTCCGGTGGTTAGTGACGGGGGAGTGCCGGGATGACCGAGGTTTGTCAGGTTAGCCCGTGTGAAGATGCTTTGTTCCTTGGTGAACAGCAGTGCCGTTTTGTTCAGACGTTCGAGTGGCAGACATTGGGAGGAACCGTGCGCTGGGTCTGAGTGGAACCTCTCCAATGTCCTCGGTCGCCGTCCGCGTCGCTCCTACAGTCATGGGGCTCCAACCCGTGTTGGGGACTTGGGTCTGGGCTCTTCGTCTGCGGTCTTAGATTCACGCCCAGCGCTGGCTTTGTGTTGACTGTGTAAGTCCCCCCCCCCCCCACCATGTTGTTGCACGTGGAATTCACCGTGATGCGTGGCTTCCCACGTGGGCCTGTAATGACTCCATTAACTTAACCCCGAATCAAGACTCTCCTGTCCAGTGCCAGGGTCATGGAAACCCAGTATGGCCCGAACAGCCATTCAGAAGGGCAGCGGAGACGGCTAATCATTTCACAATGAGCAAGGAGACAAGCAATGAAATGAGAGCCCAGGCACGGCAGGATCGTTTCGCCAAGTCTCAGCCCTCACCTGGGCTCAAGTGAATAAAAAAACACATGTTTTTGATACTGGAGAGCTAACGTATACATTATTTAAGGTAATATTAAAACCAGATTAGTTGGATCAAGTAATACAGCGGTTCCCACATTAAGCACCCTCTCTTTGGGGACGTGGGAAAGTTGTTCTCTTTCTGTTTTTCTTCTTTCCTTGTGAAATGGGGCTTTATTAATTAGAGATGTAACGGGAAATCTTTTTTTATTCCCCCAGACTCGTGGCTGTTTTCTGTTTATTTTTTAATGTAGGACCATGCTTTGCAGATGTTCTCTTTGAAATAAAAGCCTATTCATTGTCTCTTTTTCTCTCTCTCTCTTTTATCCCCAGCTCCAAAGGGGCAGCTGTTGTAAAAGACACAAACAGAGAACCCCATTTGCTTGTCATCAGGCGGTTCTAGAAGATCCTGTTCCTGATGTAAAACACTCTCAGTGCCTGCTTTCCTCCCTGTCGCCCCATCGAGGCCTAGGTTTTGAGTGGTTACATCTGATTCTCTCTTGCTGAGAAGACGAGGCGATGACAGTGATCCCGGGCAGAGAAGGTGGGGGTGGGGCGCGTTCTCGGAAAGCAGCCGGGTTTGCACCGGGCCTCGGCTGGGCCCCCTCTTCTAGGTCCGGAGGCTCACTGCTCTTGTGGCTTCCTTTTAGGGAAAAAAAAATCACATGGAGCAAACAAACCCCCTCTCGGAGAGCAGCAGGCATAAACCCCATCAAAAGTGGACACTATCTAGAAAGTACCGGTGAGGCTCCCTTTGGGCTGCAGCTGGCGTACCGGCGGCCCTGAGTTCGCTTTCTTCTTCTTTCCGTTGGAAATCTGAAATTACTGGCCAACAGTTAAAAGTCAGGGATCTTAAGCAAACATTGCATTTGGAGTTCCTATTTAAAAATTTGAAATTCTGGCCTTCCTTCCCACAGACATGCGAGGGGAGGGAGACGGGGCTGCCCCCTCCCTAGGGCCCACTCTGCAGTTTGCCTCGGAACCTGCCCGTCTGCTCTGCTTACTGTGTTACCTGAAAGGCTGCTGTTAGTGTGCAGCCGTCTCAGTCGCGCTGAGGAGAAGGAAGAGGCTGGTGAGAGCGCTCGCTCCCGTGGATTAGACTCGGGCTGGGTGCCAGGCACCGTGCTGAGCGGCATCTCCCGGACGATCTCACCGAATCACTGCCACAAGTGTAGGACGTTCTCCCCATCCACAGATGAGGACACTGAGGCACAGGGAGGGTGAAGAATTGCCCAAAGTCACAGAGCAGTCCGCTTGTGATTGAACTCAGGCAGTGTGACCTGGGAGGCTGCGTGTCAGTTGCCGTTGTGTGTGACCCACAGAATGTTTAAAATTTTTCTTTAAATGTTTGTTATTTTTGAGAGAGGGCGAGAGCAAGCAGGGGAGGGGCAGGGAGAGAGAGGCGCACAGAATCGGAAGCAGGCTCCAGGCTCTGAGCTGTCAGCACAGAGCTGGATGTGAGACTCGAACTCATAGACCGCAAGGTCATGCACTGAGCTGAAGTTGGCTCTTAACCGACTGGGCCACCAGGTGTCCTGACCCACAGAATATTTTAATAGAGCAGTTCTGGTTCGGAATTCTTCAGGACGGCTCTGCGGGAGGGTTGGCACTGTTTGCCCATTGTATGGATGGAAACACCAAGGCTCGGCAGCAAGTGGGTCACCCAATGTCAAACCGTGAGGGAAGGTGCGGAGCGTGGCCCTCTAAATCGAGGACAGGCACGGAAATGACGGGGACATGGGCCCTGGGGAGGCTGGCCTCTGGCGGGGCGGGCACTACCACACCAAAAGCTCCCGCTGTCCCCACACCTCGAGCAGGACAGGGCCGAGGCCTGCACCCTCCGCCAGTTGTCTCAGAGCAGACAGGTAGCATCCACAGGGTAATACTTTGATAAGTTGCTGATTCGTATTAAGGTAATAATTACAGCCATAATTACAGGCACGGGTTTCAGGGCGACCCGGCTGCTGGCTGCAAGAAAAAATAATGAACTGCATATTTTCTCGGAGTCACTTGGAAGCCAGGCTTGGCCTTTGTCCTCTGTGTGGGCCCAGCACAGGTTTTGGTGCAGGGCCGAAGGCGACACGTTTTGCCAGGTGACGGTAGTGATGGCAGATTGCCGTGCGAGGGGGAGCCCGCAAACCGGGCGACACCGTCTTTCCCACAAACAGCAGGGGAAACAGTCTAGAATCTGACGGTGGTGCCTTCCCATAAATGCGGAAATGCCCCTCAGCCCAGAGGGAAATAGGGTAAGAGCTGGAGGAACAGAGGTTCGAATCTACGTCTTATTAAACACCCTGGCGTCCTCTGACAACTGGCTGCAGCGCAGGATTCTAGCTAATTTCATTGGGTGGCTGTGATTCTCTTTACACCTCGTTTGTGAAGCAGATCAAATGGGCCTGCCTGGACTTTAACAACTTTGCCACGTTTCTCTGGGAAGACAACACGCCTAGCGAGAAGTGCACAAATCGTAAACACACAGCTCCCCCGGTGGCCCTGCCCGAGTAACCGGGACCCGGATCCAGAGTGGACAGCCTGACCGCCCACCGCCCTTCCGTGCCTCGCCCGAGATCCTTCCAGTGCCCGTGTCTCCAGGGGGTGACCTTTCCCATGACTTCTGATCCCCTAGGTTACTCTTGCCTCATGGTAGAAACAGAACCATGCCATCCGTACAACTCTGTGCCCGCCTTGTTTTGCTTAGCATTATGTGAGAGGAGAGTCTGTGAGGTTCTATCCTCGCGCGGCAAACTGCAGCGCCCCCCACCCCCTCCCCGGGCCAGATCCAGGTTGTCTGTTTTTCACATGGCCGGTGGGCTGAGAATGCATTACATGTTTGTGAGTGGTTGGGGGGGTGAGGATAAAAAAGAACATGTGGGGACATGTCAAACGTATAGGATATCTGAATTTCAGGGGGCATAAATAAAGCTTTATTGGAACACAGCCGCGTCCGCTTCGTCTACATCCCTGTTGTCACGGCAGAGTTGAGGGGTCTGGACAGAGACCGCGTGGCGCACAAGCCCCCGGGTCTTTGCTGACTGACCCTCTCTCTGTTGTCTCCTGCATTTTGACTGCACGTTCACATTGCGGTGCGGTGTGTCGTTGGGGAGCGTACCCCAGTTTACATGTCCATTCTGTGGACGGGCCTTTGGGACGTTCCCAGCTCCGGGCAGAGCGCGGCCGTGAGCATTTCCCTGCAGGTCTTCTGCTAAAATAAACACGTTCGGTAAACATTTGTGTTAGGTGTATACCTAGGAGAGGCGTCGGTTTAAGCACTGTTTTTGGTTTTCGTGGGTTGCTTTTGACAAGTGTATTTTCATAGGAGAGTCTTAGTTTCCCTGCGCGGTGATAAGTTCCATGTGTCGAGACTCCGGAGCAAGGCTTCCTTTCCCGCAGAGTAATTAGGCTTGCGAATCCGAGGGTCCGTAGAACCACGATTCATCGTTAATGGACTGCCTCTCTTCCAGCTCAGGACCTTCAAGGATGTTGGGAACATGCCTGATGTTAACCGCTTTAGCCGCTTTTGGGACCGGTGCCACCATTTAATTTCTTATGCCGAAGCCGCATCGTCCAAATGACTCTTATCTTTATGCAGCAAAACAGGTCTGGCAGAATTAAGCGAGTTTTCCCGATGTCACTTTCTGCTCTGATCGACTTGTGTTTATCTCTTGCTGCTCCGCGGTCCTTGCTGGGAAGCCCATGAATGTGGCCTGGCATCCCCAGTCAGATCTCCAGCCCAGGGTAGCATGTGTCACTTCTCGTTGAGACACTGTGCTGAAACGTCTCGTCTCTTCGGGGACTGCCTATGTTGTACGTGGCTGAAGCCTTGGAGCTGAGCTCCGCCCCCCGCCCCTCCCCCACCCCCGGGAGCTGCCGAGTCAGTGTCAGCAGGCACCGGTCCCGTGTCAGTTCCTGCCCCGCTCGCCCTCTTCCACGTGACGCCCCACTTTTGCAGGGTGGGGATGAGGACGTCAGGATTCCCCGGGATCCACCCATCTCTCCGGGCTGCTCGGCTCTGCCTGACAAATGACAATACTCTTTCTGAGGCTGGTGGGAAGAGCCGCGTCAGCGCCCTCTCCTAGCCGGCCCACTTTCCCCAGGAGTGAAGTCCCTCTCGTCCCAGGAGCCCGGCTGCTGGCTGCGCCCTGGTTCCAAGAACGCACCTGCGCCAGGCCGCCAGGGGAGCCCCTCCACTGCGGTGCTGGCCCTCCTCTGGGGAGACACTGCGACTCTGCGGGGAAGGGGTTAGTGGAAGTGACAGCTGGTCTTAGCTGTGACTGACTGTTACCCCTGACTCCGTGTCTGGCAGCCTCCGTTTTACTCTTTAAAATGGGGCTACAGAGGGTCAGTGCCTTTGTGGGGGTGGTTCTTGAGTGTGAATTCCTAGATCAGACACACTTAATTTTTAAATTCTGGTAGTTCGCCCCCCCCAATCAAGTTAATGGTTTGTTTACCTTCTTTATAAAGGTGTACGTGTGTGCCTGAATTTATTTCTATTCTAGGGAATGGCCTTTTCATTTATTTAAGTTTTTATTTATTATGAGAGAGAGAGCAGGGGAGGTGCAGAGAGAGATCGAGAGAGAGAGTCCCAAGCAGACTCCACACTGTCAGCATAGACTGTCCCCCTGTCCTGGGGCTCGAACTCACAAACCCTGAGATCATGACGTGAGCCGAAATCAGGAGTTAAACGCTGAACTGATTGAGCCACCCAGGCACCCCCAACCTTTTCTTTTTAAAGGCTGTTGTTTAGATGTACTAAGATACTGTAATTAAAATTTGAAATTCATTTGTCTCAAGAGAAATCTAGTAGATTTCAAAAGTAGAAATCTGTCAGGGGTGCCTGGGTGGCTCAGTCGGTTGGGCGTCCGACTTCGGCTCAGGTCATGAACTCACAGTCCAGGGGTTTGAGCCCCGTGTCGGACTCTCTGCTGACAGCTCAGAGTCTGGAACCTGCTTCGGATTCTGTGTTTCCCTCTCTCTCTCTGCCCCTCCTTCACTTGCCCTCTGTCTCTCTCTCTCTCTCTCTCTCTCAAAAATAAGCATTAAAAAAGAAAAGAAATCTTTTCTAAATAACTCTCAAATCAGAAACCAAACCTCGAATTCCCGATCATGGGGTGATTTCTACAAATGAGAACACCTCATTTCAAAACCTATGGGATGAGGCCAGCACTGGACCCAGAGGAAAATGTATAGCCTATTTCAAAAACACTTTAGTTTTTGACGTGAAAGGTGAAAGATTAAAATGATTAACACACGAGTCCACTTTTTGTATTATAATATATTATATTTTCTTAGCCATTGAAAATAAGCAGAAAGTAGGAAAGGGCCATAAATGAAAATAAAAATGGCAGTTCATGAGACAGCCTGCAAGCATAGAGGCGTTGCCCCCCAGGATCCTCCAAGGACTCCGAAGCACTGGGGCCCGGCTTCCTCCCAGGGGTAGAGTCTGTGAAGAGGCCGAGGGTTCCTTGTTCCCAAGCTCAGTGCTTGTGTTGAGGCTGTTGAACAAAAGAAGCAGTGAGGAGCAAGAGGAGCCGGGGCACTTTTAAGTTATCTGGGCGAGTGGGGGCGACGGGCTCTGGGAGCCTGCCCACATCAGGCAGGGCAAACCCCGCGTCCTTTTCTTCCCACTGCCCCCCTTCCTCCCGGATCAGAAGGCTGCTGGGCCGGCCTGGGTCTGGTCCAAGCCAGCGTTCTGCTTGGTGGGTGGGGACCGGAGGCTGGTCCCGGGGCACCCGGTGCGTTGGGCGCAGAGCTGGCTACCGTGCAGCCGAAAGGGGGCGCCGGCCTGGTTAGCAGGGCATGGGGGGAGGTTACTCTGGGTACTCCCAGCAGCATCCACTGGTGATCTCCCAGGTGTCGTGTTCTAGAACTTTTACGCGAGTACATGGCTGTGTAGATTTGCCCGGGGCATTCACCCGTTCATTCTGCACATGTCACCGAGGGCCTGTGGTGTGCCCGCGCTAGGCTGGGACAGTGACTAAAAAGGGGTCCCTGCCCGCCAGCAGCTCATGTCCAGGCCAGTCAAGCAGGGGAAGGGGTCATCAGGACAGGCTCTTCCGAGGAGGTGACATTTACGAAGAAACAGATAGAAAGTGGTGAGACATGGATGGGAGGAAGGGAGAGGGGGACGGAGTGTGACCTCGTGAGCAAGGACATACACGTCCTCGGAGGATGGATGGGGGGGTGGGGGGGGCTGCGGAGTCTCCAGCCGCTGTAATGTGCTCTCTGACCAGGGTGGGGCTGGTTTACGGAGTATGTGATTTGGCGGTGGGACGCAGCAGGTGAAAAAAGTTGACTGTCAATTTTATCAAACTATTCTGGCTCCAGTGATCTTTCCAGAGCTTTTCTGCCGTTACCGCCACTCTCCCTCCGGCAGAGACCCCTCTAACCTTTGCAGGGGCTTTTCCGCTCACCTCCTGCCCCTTTTCTCTCCCTCCACCTCCCTGTCAGAACTCTCCTGTCCTTTGTTGCATTCTTGAACCATTTGATAGTGGCATCCTGCACGCACCCCAGCCTGATGGCACTAACCCAGATCGATGGCAGAGAGAAAGGACGGCTGGCCCTGGGCCTGGCGGCAGTGTCTCCACGCCGTGGGGGCTGTGCCGCGCCGGGATCACTTACACACTTCACCTGCCAAGAGTCAGGACAGCTGGGGGCCAGACCCGCCCTGTGTCTCACTTTGTGGAGTTTTAGGTATCGTCAAGGGCCATTCTCTCCCGATCTTTAAAATGGACTGTGGCAGGGGCGCCTGGGTGGCTCAGTCGGTTAAGCCTCAGACTTTAGCTCAGGTCATGATCTCATGGCTCATGGGTTTGAGCCCCATGTCAGGTTCTGGGTTGACAGCTGGGAGCCTGGAGCCTGTTTCAGATTCTGTGTCTTCCTCTCTCTCTGCCCTTCCCCCACTCATGCCTGGTCTCTCTCTCTCTCTCTCTCTCTCTCTCTCTCTCTCAAAAGTACATACACATTAAAAACTATTTTTTTAATGGACTAAGGGATTTCTGGGTCCCTTACACTGCCCAGTTTTAGGTCTTTTATGGTTTTCTGTGCGCAGGTGACACTCCCTTTCCTTTTTCCAGCAGTGACCTGCACCCCATACAGGGAGTTGCCAGGAGCTCTCCTCACCTTCCCCTGAGTATAGGCGGCTGTTCTCTGCGGTTGTGTCCAGAAAAGGGCCTCCTTCCCTCCAGAATCCAACCCCTTCTGCCTGACGATAAAGTCCAGTCTCTTAAGACCTTACTGGCACTCCTCGTTACCTTCAGAGTGGTCCTTTTGCCCGTTAACTCCATCAGGGGACCCCCCGCCCCACTGTGCTAGAACAGTGAAGGGCACCTAGTAGTTGCTCAGCAAACGTTTTTGTTTCCTTCAGAAACTGCATGAAGGATCAGATGATGAGATGCTCTAAAAGCCAGAGCTGTGGAACCTGCATTAAAGAGATCTTAGGATCCAGGGGCCCAAGATTCCTCTAGAACTTAGAATCACGTGTTGTCTCGTGGTTTCTTCTCAGCCCCCCGGCCACACTGACAGCACCTGAGCTTCAGCTCGTGCTGTGAGTGCCTGATACAGACACCTGTGGTTGAGGCTGCCGCTGCTGCAGGGCGACAATGGTTAAATAATAATAATAACAAACAATAGCACGTACCATTTATTAATCACTCACCACGTGCCAGGCTTTTTTCTTGTAATGCCTCCCTGTGATGTGAGCCTTGTCGAAGTCACTGTTTTGTGGAGGGAGGAAGCGGGGCACAGAGAGGGGAAGTAGCCCCCCCAAGGCGGCACAGCTGGTGAGAGGCAGATCTGTATTCTGACCCAGACAGGCTGGCACAGAGCCGTGCCCTTAACCACCCTGTTACCGAATGCTCCATCCTCTTAATGTGATTGCGGATTGGCTGGAACCTGACGGATGGGGTGGGGTGGGAGGGGGGTCTCCTCCTCTCGCAGCCTCCGGCCCTGCCCCTACCCTCCTGCGGGTGGGGGAGGTCTCTGCGGGGTCACAGGCCTGGCAGGTTGCCAGTCACCCCACCCCGTGCAGGCTGTCCATTCTCCAAGCCCACAGACAGGGCGAGTGAGAGGCTGGCTGCTCGGACCAGGGCCTTCACCCAGGCTGGCGCTGCAGACTTGCCCACCGCCCCCTTGGACAGCTCGGCTGGCCCCACACCACACCGGTGCAGCAGGAGGGCACAGAAGGGGGGCAGGAACGTGGCTTCGCCCTAGGGAGAAGGGGGTGCGCTCTCCAGGCTCCAAGGAGCCGTTCTCTGGGTGTGCGTGTGAAAGCAGGGATGCGGCGTGGCATTTGTATGGCACTCCCCCAACCCCGCTCTCCTGCACACCCCTGTCTGTCTCTGCTGGGGGTTTGGGTGGGGCACAGTACAAGGGAAGGGAAGCAGGCTGATTCTGATGCGGGGCTGCCCACGTTCACATCCAGGCTCTGTCACCAGCGGTGTGAGTTAGGCAAGGTAGGCCAAGTCTCTGTGCCTCAGTTTCTCTCCTGTGTAAAATGAAGGGGTCACCATAATGCAGGGTCTTTGGGAGAAATAAATGAGTTGATGTAGGTAGCCCATTAGCACGGGGCCTGGGCACATACTAAGCACCCTAGGGTGCTGGCTAGTGTGATTCCTTCTCACCTTGTAGGAGGAGGGCGGCCTGGAAGGCAGGGCTGTCTGGTTCTGCTTTCTCCCTCCGGAGCGGGAGGGGCCGGGACCTCGTCTCCAGCTCAGCTGTGGTGGCTGCGTGGCCTTGATTAAATCGTATAACCTCCTCGTACCTCCTTTCTCACCTCAAATCAAGGCGGTGATTATAACCAGGATGAATTTTGCCAATTGGTATATAGGTTTCCTTAATGTTTGCTAGTGCAGCCATTGCCCCCAGACTGTTAGGAAATTTGTGATGCTTCTCGCAAGCGCTCAGGGTCTTAGAATTGAGAGGCCACCGTGTCTGTGATGTACTAAGCAAGGCACTGTTTTGTGTGTGCTGTTTTGTGTCATCCTTACCGTAGCCCTGAGGGGTAGGTACTGTTACTCTCCCGTTTTACAGATATGGAAACTGAGGTTCAGAGAGAGGAAAGGTGGCTTGCGTGGAATCACACTTGTTTAAGCAGCAGAACCTGAAAGTCTCTTGCAGGTTGTCAGAGAATGTCCCTCCTCGTCTTCCCCGGATGTGAGAACATGTTCCTGAAGACAGACTCAAGTTTTTGGGAGGAGAAAATGCTAATGGTGGTCTTAATGGCTCATAAGGCCCTGCCAGGTAGCAAACGTCCTTGACTATCAGCTTGGCAGGATGACAGCGTGTCTGGGAGACCCTCACGAACTGTGCTTTCTACAGAACACAATGTTTTCCGAGCCCGAAGCACTTTGTGAAATAACATGGGATTCATCCCAGAGCCTGGCACCGGGTCTGGAATTCTTGAGCCCAGTTTTCCAGTTGGATTAAACGCAGGCCAGACATTCTGCCCCAGAGCTGGAGCCTCACAGTGAGTCATGAGCCCCCGACTGTCGGGGCACCGCCCAGGGCCGAGGGGGGTAGTGGGCTGTGGGGGTCTTTGGGGAAGCAAGGAAGCAAACAGCGGGCCGCCTAGCAACTAGGAGCAGGGCTGTTGGGCGGAGTCCAGAAATTATCTTGCTAACAGTGACAGTCTAGGAGTCTGTGGGAAGCGAGGTCGTGAATAATTGATCGCCGCTAACTGAGTCGTGAAAACCATTTTCAGAGATTCCAATCTGTAGGCTCGCTGAGGGAGGAGGTGGCCAGGCACGAGGGCTCCCTTGTCCTTCGAGGCCAGGGGACATTCTGAGACTCCTTCTGTTCTGCCCAGTGAGCTCGGCCACGGCCCCTGGACGCGGAGGTGGTGCTGGCTGCCCTGAGCTCCGGGGAGGGGCCACCTGTGGGTGGGTGGCGAGGCCCGGCCTTACCTGTCGTTGGCTGTTCCCCGCTGAGGGTTGCTTTAGCCTGCCCTCTGGGTGTCTCGAACTCAGAGCGCTGCCTGGGTCCTTGGAAGGGTTCCATGGGGATGCAGACTTCAGGGCCCTCCTCCCACTCCCTCCTGCCCGGCCAGCGGTAGAACCTGGAGCACATTCGGCAGGAGCACTGCGCTTTCTGAACATGGTGTCTTGGGGCCTGGGTAGCCCACCTCGGCATTGCCTCGGCTTTAGAAACTGAGGGCTTGAATCCTGGAAGCCCTTGCTGTTTGTATGAGCTTGGACCATTCAGATTCTTTCTCTCTGCCTCAGTGTTCCATCTGTAAAATGGGGATGCCAGTGGTCCCTACCTCAAAAAGTTATTGTAACCATTAAATAGGTTTGTTTTTAAACATAAAAATAAATATATGCCTAGATAAAATAAAGCTTCAGGTGTCATCTTATCCGGGCCCCTTAACAGCCCTGTGAGGAAGGCGGGATGAGAACAGATGGACAGACGAGGTGACAAGGCAGAAGAGATGCGGCGTGGCCCCAGAGCCACGCCACTGGCTTAAAGATGAAGGATTAGTGCCTCCCAGCCTTTTTGTCAGGAAGGTGATGGTGGATGATCTGATGAAAGAAGGAGAAAAGATGGAATGAACTGGGAGAAGCCCAGGATGGGGAAGGAAGAGAGGCCTCGATTCTTCTTGTGGGTTTTCAGCCTGGTCTGGTGGACCTGTCCGTTTTAGGCTGCTACATGGTGCCTTCATGTGTTAGAGAAAAGTGCCCACTCTAGGTGGAGGCCTGGCTTGGCCTGAAAACAGTGTGCCCAAGAGAGATGTTCCTTCTGCAGTGCTGGACTATGGAGCATGGCTAGATTTCTCCCTCACTGGGAACTATGTGCAGTGCCCAACCTGCACAACTGTACATGGTGGCCTTGTATAGGACATCACCCATATTCAATAACAGGTGGTCACTTTGCTCTCACACTTCCAAGCCTGAAGGGCTTTTCCAGGTCTCTTCTATCTGTGGGTGCTCACCTGCCTACGTTTTCATTCGGGAGCTGGATCAGATGCTGAAGCATCCCTCCAGAGGCTGGCGTTGTGCATGACATCACCCTGAGGTCTGGCACCTCCCAGATAACTGTCTTCCCACTAGTGTCCAAACTTCCTAAGAGTCCCCCCTCTTTATCCTGTTAAAAATAAACACCGTTTTCTTCGCTGCCTTCAGCTGCTGAATTGTGCCCCAGAGAACAAGCGTTTGTGTTTCCTTGCAAAGGCTCCAAAGGGAGATGAATAAACAAACTGTAAACAGCTGCTTCTCCTCTGGTGACAGGACTCAGACAATAGACCCTCAGAGGGTATTAATCAGCTGCCTTTTCTGTGGGACTTTGCACCGTGGGGCTGCCGAGGGGCCTCCATGCTGGGTGCGGCTTCCTGAACGAGCAGGGGGCAGGGGGAGCCTCTCCACAGAGCCCCGGGGGGCCTGGTGGCAGCCGCCACCTCCACAGGGCCCCGCGCGGGCCTGGTGCGCTTTCCAAACAGATGTCCACGCAGCTGCCGGGAAGGCTCCCAGCCGTCCTCGCCGGCAGCCTCTTGACAGCGATCCTTGGGTAGCGAAGTGGCCTCCAGCTGACTCCCTTTGTGTGGTCACCTCTTGCTTTGAAGGTGGACGGCAGGCATTCAGATACCCTTTCATCCAACGAACATTTATCAATCGCCCGCTCTGTGCGAGGAGGCACGCTGCTAGGTTCTTGGGCTACGTCATGCGTCAGTATTGAATTTGAGGGGAATTTATTGAGTACCTACTGTATGCAGGCTCTGTTCCAAGGTCTTGGGATACGTCTGTGGACATTTGAAAACAGATAGCCTGCCTTCTTCTATTCATTCCTTGAACCCATAGTTCCAGAAATATTTCCTGAGCACCTGCTACGTGTCAGGCACTGTCCTAGGTACTTGAAGGAAAATAATGAACAGGATAGACAAGGTCCCCACATAGTTAGCAGCCAAGGCGAGGCCGTCAATCATACACACATAAACAGGATCAGTTTGGGAAGCAGTGCGCGCTCCTGAAACGAAGGGGACACATGTGATGGAGGGGGTGCTGGCTCGGCTGGGATGGGGGGAGGCGTCTCCCACAGGGTGGCCGTGCGCTCACACCTGAACTTGAGGAACCGGCTGAAGAAACAGCTTTCCAGGCAGCAGGCCTACCAAGTGCAGAGACTGGACCAAATTTAGGATCTAGAGAGGTGCCAAAAGACCTGTGTGCCGGGGCACACTGAGGGGGGGGAGATGCCTGGGAAGGGTGGGCGGGGCTCACTTGTGTGCAGCTTGGGAACCAGGGCACGGAGTTCAGATTTCATCCAAAACGTATGGGAAATCGCTGTGGAGGTTGAGGTGGGGGAACCATCCGCTTTGAGCTTTTAGAACGACCCCTCTGGTCTAGACATGATGACACATGCGGTGTGGTTTTCTGGATCGGATCCTGGGACAGAAAAGGTCGTTAGTGGAAAGCTGGGTGAAACTCAAATGGAGTCTGCAGCTGAGTGTCTGAGCGGATGGTGTTGCACCAAGGTTGGCATCTCGGTTCTGCTGGACGAGCCGTGATTAGGCAGGGTGTGGGCACTCGGGGCCGGCACTCCTCGCGGGCACTCGGGGGAGCCGGGCGGAGGGTAGGCAGCAGCCTGCTGGACCGTCTTTGCAACTTTCCTGCGAGTCTAGAATTATTTCATGATAAAAAGTTCTATTGTAAAGATCCGTCTGGGGAATGGTGTTGGGGGAGCGCTGAAAGAAGGGGAGGATGGAGTCAGGGAGACCAGGGAGGGGCTCCTGAGGTCAAGCGGATGCGGGATGGTGGCTGGAATCACGGTGATGAGACGGGCCGGGGAAAGGGGGTCCACCTTGGTTGAGTGATGGGTCCGCAGCCCCGGCTCTGGGAGATCTTTCTGCCACTGATTGAAGCCATTCCAATCAGCTTCAAATCAGCTGCTATTTTATGAGCACCTTCTAGGTGCTGAGTGCCATGCCCAGGATCAAAGTTAGGACTCACATCCACTCCCAGCCACGATGGCCCCTCACTTACACCTGCTTTTGTGGAAATGACCACCATCACCTTTGGTAATGACTTAGAGAGCGAGAGCGAGAGAGAGAGAGAGAGAGAGAATGCCTTACCTCCTCCCACGTAGGGTAAGACCCATGAGATCAGGGGGTTAATTTTACTTATTACTATATTTTGAATGCCTCTCCTACACAGGCACACTCAATAAGTACTATAAAATATGTATTTATGTTCTATCAATATAATGCCGGACATAAATATGGCAAATATAGAAGTACTATATAACAACACTAATCGTGGCAGGAAGCGCTTACTTAGCATTCGCCATTTGCCAAAACGATTCTAAGCCCTTAGCCTGAATTTTCATCCTTGTAACTCTATTTGAGGTGACTGCTGTTTTCATACCCATTTTATGGAAGGGTTTAGGGTCTCTGCTCAGTGTCACAGAGCAGAGTCAGGGTTTGCACCCAGGCACGCTGGCATTGCTGGCCCACGTCTCTAAATACTAAGCTGCACTGACTGCTACAGGATGGATGTGGAATCAATGGATAACTTCCATTATCTTTGCTGATTAAGGCAACACATGCTCATTGAGAAAAATTAAGGAAACAAAGATGAACGTGTGAAGAGGATGCAAATCTCCCATAACCCCACTCTCCATTTACTTCTGGAAGAGGATGGACCCATGAAGTCGCTATTTTCACAAGAACGAGGCAGTCTCGTATCTCCTTGGAGAGAATAAGGATGCAGACACATGGGCTTGGGGTTCATGGGGGACATGGGAAGAGAGCTGCAAAGGCTTATGGGACGATGCTTTCGCTTCTTCCCAGCATTCCCTGGGGAAGAGGGAAGAGAACTGCAAAGGCTTATGGGAGGATGCTTCTGCTTCTTCCCAGCATTCCCTGATGTGGCCTCTGCCCCTTCCCTCAAGGCAGGAGAACTGACCAAGCTCACTGAAAATCCAGAGCTAGGGGACCTTTGGGAGCTAAGAAAGGGGACTCCAGACAGCCTGTCACAGCCGAGGAACCTCCAGGTAGTTGAGCCTCCTCGGCTTACACAGCAGTTTGCACGAAAAGATGGAGGCTTTGTGTGGTTCCTTGATGCCAGTCTGCCATCCGTTGTAAGTTCTGTGCCATCAGTTTGATAGCAGCCTTTTGGGGGCAGGGAGAGGGTGCATATTAGGTTTCTGCAGAGAAACGGAAACAACAGGATGCATAGAGAGAGAGGAAGCGATTTACTCTAAGGGATTTGCTTGTGCTATTATGGAGGCTGAGAAGCCCCAAGATCTGCAGTCAGCAAGTGAGACCCAGGAGAGCTGACAGCATAGTTCCAGTCCAAGTTCGAACCAGGAGACGGATGGTTTAAGTTCCGCCAGTCTCAGGCCGCCAGTCTCAGGAACCAGGAACAGCCGCTGTTTCTGTTTGGAAAAAGCCAGTGTCCCAGTTTGAAGACTGTCAGGCTGGAAGAATATACCCCCTCCTTGCGGGAGGGTCAGCCTGTTTTAGTCAGACTTCAACTGATTGGACGAGGCCCACCACATTAGGGAGGGCAGTTTGCTTTACTCAGTCTGCCAATTCCAATGTGAATCTCATACAGAAATGCTCTCAAAGATATAGTCAGAAATAACCAAATGTCTGGATGCCCCGTGGCCCAGTCAATCTGTTATTTCAGATTTTTTAAAAATGTTATGTGTTTTCAAGAGACAGACAGTGTGAGTGGGGGAAGGGCAGAGAGAGAGGGAGACACAGAATCTGAAACAGGCTCCAGGCTCTGAGCTGTCAGCACAGAGCCGGATGCGGGGCTCGAACCCACAAACTGCGAGATTATTACCTGAGCCGAAGTCAGACGCTTAACCAACTAAGCCACCCAGGCGCCCCAATTTTGTTATTTCAGCTCTGGCAGCTCACTTTTGAGTCCTGTGTGGAGGGTTATTGTGGAGAGCTGGATCCTTATCCTCTTTTTGATCTGACTCTATCTTTATCCTCAGCCATTATCTGCCACTTACTCTTGCTGTGGATTTCCTTAGGGAGGACTTAATCTTCTTCATTATCTATTCTTGCCTTTGCTACTTAGAGTACTTGATATTAAAAAAAAAAAAAGGCTTAGAATTTCAAATGGAGGCAAGTGTTTAAGAAACTAAAGCAAGTGTCAAAAACTCAAATGCCCTCAAAGCCAGGCAGGCAGGCTCCGTAGGACAGGTGTAGGGCGATCGGGAGTGGGGTGGACTGTGGTCAACGGAAGAACCAATGCTCTGCCGTCAGTGGACGGTGACTCTGTGGCTTAAGCTGCCTGCGGCTGTGGGAAAATCAGGCCCAGGTTTATCTGCCTTTCCAGGTTTTAAAAGAATCCAGAAGCCTGAATTTTTCAGGGTCATCTGGAATATATATTGGCAACTAATTCAAATTTATTATTTTTTAAAATAATACCCTGTGTAAACATAGTATTTCCGTGGGCTAGATTTGTGCCACAGACCTCTATGTAACTGGTTGTGAGTTAAATAACGGCAGGCTAATCATAATAAGTAATAATTTTAACAAAACAGTGTTTGCTGCGTGCCTGGCACTGTTCTGCATCTCTGGCTCCATTATCTCATTCAGTTGTCAGAACAGAGGCAGGCGTGGTGTTATCCCCATTTTACGGTCAAGGGTAAGGTGCTCACAGCCACACCTTTAGTAAATCGGCTTTTCTCAATCAATAACCTTTGCTTTAAGCTCCTGTGTGACACTTTTGGCCCTAAAGTGTGAGGTCCACACCCCCTGGGGATGTCTAGCCTGGGTTCTCACAGATCACAGCAGAGCGCCAATGAGGTGGTCATCCAAGAAAGTGCATATTTTATCCGGTAACTGTGTGCTGTAGACCGTGCTGAGCACTTTCAAATATAAATGCCTGGAACCCTTACATTTACACAAAGAGGTGGATCTTCTCATCCAGATTCTGCAGATGAGGAGATCAGATTCTGTCTCTGTTTCCCCAAGGCACACAGCTAGCCAGGGGCAGAGGCGGGCCTGGAACGCAGGTCCCACATCTCTGTGGCCTGTCATCCAGCTCCTCTTCCGCAGAATTAAGATCAAAGAATGGGACAGAGCTGACATCGGATACAGTTGTGCCAACGACAACTAGATGTGGACATGGATCCTCACCGAGACAGTCGTGCTGATATTTACGATTTATTGCTGACTTGTGTGAGTGAGCACATGTCCACAAGGTGATAAAATAGATATTTGATGGCTTGTTTGTGTTTCCATGTTGAAAATTGTTCTCAGGAAGTTTTTGTTCTTTCTCTTTGTATTAACTGGCCTGGTAAAGGTGTCTGTTTCTGTCTTCACAAAGTTGAGCTGAGATTCAACTAATGCCTTCAGATTGTTGATCTAATTTTGGCTCTAGAATCTCCAAAGGTCTTTCACCTGCCTGGATCTTAATGAAGTATAAAGAAACTTATTATTTATACTTTTTAGGCCCATGTATCCCACAACATGGGATGTATGTTTTTTTAACAGTATTCAAACTGATTGTACGTGGGTCTATATTAATTACCTATTGCTTCCTAACAAATGACAAAACTTGGTGGCTTAAAATAATAGATTGTTCTCTCACAGTTTCTATGGGTTACAGACCTAGGAAGAGCTTAGCTGAGTGTTCTGGTTCAAGGTCCCTCTTGAACTTGACTTTCTACATTTGTCTCCATGAACATGTGTTATTTTAATCAGGAAAGATAAAACTTACCAGCTCATTCTGCATGTGATTGATGGCCAGAGCCATAGTCTCATCCGAAGGCTCGACCGGGGCAAGATCCGCTTCTAAGCCCACTCACATGTTTGTTAGCAGGCCTCGGTTTCTCCCAGGCTGCCACACTGAGGGCCTCGGGTCCTTGCTGGCAGTTAGCGGGGGTGGGGGGGGTGGGGGGGTCTCTGTTAGTTCCTCACCGTAGGGCCGCTCACAGCATGGCAAGTAGAATCCCCCCGAGCCAGTGATGAGAAGAGCTCAGTGCTTGGGGAAGACGCCCTTCAGATGGGAGCTGCAGACTTTTTATAACCAAACCTTGCCTGTGAAATACCATCACTTCTGCCACATTGTTCATTAGATGGGACTCACTAAATCTCGCTCACCCCCAAGTGAGAAGGATTTGCCCAACCAGCAACCAGTATTCAGTCTCTTTGCTGTGACTACTGTGAAGTGGTATTTGGCCCTGGGGAAATGATGTTGGGAGTCCAGGACGGTGAGTTTCACTATATTGTAAAAACTGGCCAGATTTATGTTCCTGCACATTCTAATAGGTCCCCCCACTCCCAAGAACAGTTTTCTGTAAGAGGTGCATACTTTAAAGGGGGGGGATCTGATTCCTTTCTCCCTGTCTTCTGTCTAAATGACTGTTCCATGAAAAGTAGGTTGGCAGTCTCATTGGACCTGGCAGTTTTGTCCGAGCTGTTGCTCCGAGAAAGATGTAATTCCTAGTGTTTCAGTCTGGACATGAGCACATGCCAAGCAGTTGTGGGGAAACATTGTGCACATAGGCTTAATGTGAGACCATTTCCTGGAGGGGCCTCAACAAACATTTGGTACAGATAAAGATCACTTGTCCCCAAATGCCTCTTTGATTTCAGCCAGAGCCAAATATGATTGGAGGCGGAGGATGCTGAGTTTGAAAATCGTGTCTCTGTGGCCACATGCAGGAGTTTCGCCCAGGGGGATGCCATTAAAGTGGGAAGGAGGCAGCATGGACCCGACAGGGGCCCAGATGGTCCCACGCTTCTTGTCCTTCTGTCTGAGATGTCAGGATTTGGGCAAGCGTGTTTTTTTGTTGTTGTTGTTGTGTTTTCCTTCACATAATCTTCAGTGTTCTTTGGAGCAAAGTCTAAAAAATGAGATGGAAGGACTCAGGGCAGTCAGTTACATGCTCATGTTCAGAGTCTGGCTTCGCTCCATTTTCTTCTCTGCAAAACAGAACCCGGGTACTGGCCTGCCACAGAAGGGTCATATGAGGATTAAGTGAGGTAGCAGAGGAAGACCATTTAGCGTGGACCTGGCACCGAGGACATACACAGAGGCCTGTTACTGTTACTGCTGTGGTATTACATCAGTCCCCTCTGCTGATGGTCTTCTAGACTGTTCTCTGTGGGAAGCACAAACGTTAGAAAGCGAGTAGAATAGGTCTTCGTTTCCCCGCATAACCCCACCCTTCTACGTCATGAACTTAGAAATTCTACGAAAGGCAGCGTGCCCACGGAGGCTGAGCCGTGTGTCCGAGCTGTTAGATCCTGCTTCAGCGCATCTCCTGTAAGCGTGTACCAACGCTGTGTCTTAGTCCGTAGTCATTTGAATAGAATCCTTTCTCGTTTCCTACCTCTAACTCCCAAGAAATCCTCAGGGCAAATTTCTACTTTCCATTTTTATAGAATGACCTTGTTCCCAGCCCGGACCTTAAAACCTGAGTGTGACTGCGGTAGCTTTAAATAAGATGATCAAATTCAATTTAGCAGACGCTGATTGATCCCCTACTGTGTGCTACCCACCATTTTTAAAGGCTGACGGTGTCGACATCAGAGCCACGGGAAGCTTCCCGGCAAGGCACGGTGGCGGCTTGGCTGTAAGTGTGGACTCTGGAGCCAAAGAGCCCCGGGTCAGTCCTTCCTGTCCGTGTGACCCTGGGCAAGTCCCTTCACCTCCCAGAGCCTCTGTGTGCTTTCTACAATGGGGCTGTTAATACCTGCCCACCTTTAACTGGAAGTGAATGTAGTCACGCATATTACGTGCCTTCTGTCGTACATACAAAGCATGCAATTGTTGTGCAGGGCTTCTGTCCCTGGATGGGTGGGAAGAAACTAAAGCCAAGGAGAGAATCTGTAGAAGACTAAGCCCTGGAGAAGGGGCCCTGGGTGTCTGGTACTCTGGAGTCCCTTTGTACACCCGTGGGTCTGGTCCAAGGGGCCAGGCTTGCTCGACGCTGCCGCGGGGCACTGGCCCCCACTTGCTCTCTGTATCCATTGCAGACTATCATCTGAGGGCAAGGCCTGCCCTACCCCCCATGGGGACGCCAGCCCCGAGCAGGGGCCAGGCAGGAGCACGGACTGTGTCAGTCTGGGCTGAATGGGTCCATGAATTTTTATTCTCATCAGAAGTTACCTCCGCAGGCTCAGAGGCCACACTTGGATGTAACCAAGCCCGCTGCCTTGAGACCAAGCTGGAGCCCTAAATAGCCCCCAGAGCCTGTCGCCGTGCACACTTCTTCCTTCACCACAGCAGCTGTCTATTAAAACAAAAACCTGCTTGTGTGATGGAACAAAGTGACCTGACCCTGGATGGCCAAATTCAAAGGACATTCAGGAAGGAGTGGGGGCCCCGGAGGACTGGGTGACACCCCTTCGGCGTCACCTGGGTTTCTGGGGTGACTCACTGCCAGCCGTCTTCCCTGTGTTTCTGCTCTTCAACCAGTTGATCTGGGATGTCGGCGACTGGAGAGTTCTGTGTGCGCTTCCGGGGCTCCGTGTGCGCTTCCGGGGCGGAGCTTGTCCCGAGCCTCCTGCCGTGGCAGCCCCGCCTCGCCCGTGTGCCGTGTCGCCTGCAGCGTCTGTCAGTGCCCGTCCTGCCTCACCAGGACAGTCCGAGGAGCCAGTAACCAAGACCGAGCACCCCTGC